>QUTJ01031266.1:0-10596 GCA_003573635.1 Goniomonas avonlea | reverse complement strand
AGAGAGAGAGAGAGAGAGAGAGAGAGAGAGAGAGAGAGAGAGAGAGAGAGAGCGAGAAAGAGAGAGAGGCTTCTGTTCAGACTGAGTCTCTCTTGGACAGGGCAGAGATCGGGGACATAGCCACAGGGCAGAGAGCTCGACAACTTCATCCTCGAGCTCTCGGCGCACACTAGAAGTTCAATCAATGGAGACTCTATAGCCGCACAGGCTCCATGTTTGTATCCGAGTCTCGAAGATGGAAATTGAAAGATCAAACAGAAAACAAAAACAAAAACATGAAAACAAAGGCAGCCGTCAGTCCCGATCGGAGCGCTGGCGTAATTACCCGATGGTTTTATGCACGCTGCTCAGACACGTCCCTGGGCTCTCGAAGCTGCCAGTGCGTTGAAGCAAGCTTTAATCCCAATCCAGGCGCTGGCCCCTCGCGATCTTCATATAAGCGGTTTCGTCACTTCCGTGTGAGGCTGAAGCCTCCAGCCGTGCGCGTTAACCGGGATATATATACGGCAGACGAACCGTTCAGGATAGAGGGCGGGTTAATTTCAAACCCCATCAAACATATGACGCAGACACTTCATATCCAAACTAATTTTTATTGTGCTGTACTTCACACGTCCGCAAGCTCGAACGTTAAGACAATATTTTGAAATTGCACGCGCCGGATCAAACACACAGATCTAGAGAGATATTCAAACATTCTGGGCACATATATGCGAGCGCGCCCATGTTAACAACACCCCTCCGGAGAACTGGAGAGATCTACTAGTAGCTCGCGAGACAACTTGAAGGAGAGACTCGGCCGGGAGCTTATCCAAGAAATACTGAGTCTCTAGGTCTCTCGAGCTTATTACCGCTTAAGATCGCGAGGGGCCTGCGCCTGGATTGGGAAAGTGGACTTAACTCCACTTCGAGAGCCCGGGGACGTGTCTACGCTGACAAGTGCATAAMCCGCCGGGTAATTACGCCGAAGTTCTGACTGGGATAGCCGGCTGCATCTCTTTCTTGCCTTTTTTGTTTTTGCTTCTAGCTGAATTTCTCACTCGTTTTCTTTGTCTTTGCGAATTCTTGACAAAACCTGGAGCCTGAGTGCCTTTGTTGTTGTATGTGTGGAATAAACTCTCCGAGTCCCCCCCCCATATCCGGCCCGGCCCGGGGTGTTGTCGGCCGCATATATATTTCGTACAGACTTCACCCAGAGACCCAGCTAGACCTAATATATAATATAATGCATGAGGATGACTCGGATCTAGCGAGCTAAATTCATGGCGCAGCATTGGCGCTTAACCACGAGATCTCTCGCGCCTGCAAGTGTCCGAGTCTGTCTGGTTCCTGCGCGGAAGAGAGAGCATGAAATTCAATGAATAAGGCCAATGCAGAGACGGACAACGCACACTCACTCACAGATGGCATGGCCACTGTCCCATGATGTTTGAACAAACTCTCTCTCTCTCGCTCTCGCTCTCTCTCTCTCTCTCTCTCTCTCTCTCTCTCTCTCTCTGGAAAGGATCTCGAACAAAAGTAGCCTCTCGAAGCTAGATCAGAGTCTCTGTGTAGCGTGCGTCTGTGTCTTGTCCTCTGATCGTGCAATTAATATTTGCTGAGAACGGTTGCGGCAAAGCAATTGCAACATAGATGGTACATGGCACGAATCAGAGCAAAATTACAACGTACGAGCTCGACTTGCCAATTACGTTGGGCAAAGGTTTTTTCTTCTTCTTGTTTTAAGCACTGTCTGCACCAAATTTGACGAAGAGCTTTGGCCCTGAAAAACATGTGTTAAAACGCGAATTGATTGAAATCAAACCTGACAACAGCTCGACTCGGCGAGGAGCTCACCAATTCACAACAAAAATTACCGTACAAAGCATCAGATGGCTCTGGGATAATATTCAATATGTTTCACAGTTTGTTTTTCGCGGACAGCTGATTTCCTAAACCTTGTATCAAACACTACGCGAAACGAATCAGGTTCAACGGTTGGTGCACACAAGCGAGAGGGATCACTCGATAGTATTTCAAGTTGTCGACACAATATTTGTGCTGCGCGTTTGGCACTTTATTTACTCAGGCCTCAACCACAAAGTCTGTGGCTCTGCGTGTAGTTTTTGAGTGCGACTCTGTGTCGCGCGTCCTTGTGTGTATTGGTGGCCACACTGGGCCACTCAGAGCCCATCAAAGTCAATCTCGATTTCTGACGGCCAACGCGGTGGTGCCCACGTGGGACGCTTACCGACGCCAACAATGCCACGTGCATCACCTGCGACTCTCACGCCCACAACAGTCGACAGAGGCCCGACCGTCGGAACCCTGGCGCCAGAATCGTGGGCTTTGCCCTCACCCTCGGCAGGTGGACCAGCAGCCCCTGGCTCGTCGCTCACGGTCGCACACGGATCATCTCGGTCCACCCCGCCCCACGCGTCGTTCTCACTCGCGCTGTCAGCATTGTCGTCGCCCCCCTCGCTGTGAATCTCTTCGGGACGCGCTCCCTCACCCATCTCCCCGCCTGTCACCCCCCTTCCGCCGTGCCTGTCTCCCACACGAATTTCTCCGTCAGTCAACCCGTCGCCGGGTCCGTCCTCAACACACCCTCCCTCACTGATCTCTCCGTCAGTCAACCCCCCGCCGGGTCCGTCCTCGACACACTCTCCCTCACTGATCTCTCCGTCAGTCAACCTCCCGCCGGGTCCGTCCTCGACACACCCTCCCTCACGAATCGCTCCGTCAGTCAACCCCCCACCGTCCATCCCCTCGTCACCCGTCTCTCCGTCAGGCACTCCTCCACCTTCCCGACTGCCCGCTCCACCCACCCACCCCCCGTCATCGAAATCACCACAGCCATCCCCGTCAACTACAAAACCGTCATCACTATCGCTGTCCTCCTCATTCCCTTCCCGCTCACTTTCGATAGCCTCGTCGTCCATATAACGGCTCCGACGTTTTCGTCTCCGAAAGGGCGGGTTCTCAAAGTCGTCATCATCCTCGCTCAGCTCATCCTCAGCTCCTTGCGTTTTGTGGTCCTGACTCGAACCAACCATTTCTCCGCCACTCTCGTCGTCGCCCGAAAATTCTTCGAGATTCTCGTCCACGGGCAGGCGGTTCGCGCGCAAACAATGGTCTGCCAGCTGATAACCTTCGGGCACGTCTGCGAGGGAGTCACGACAAGCCGCAAGCTGACGAGTGTTTCGCACCGCGAACAGCTTCGACAATGTAGCGCCATTGCTCGTTTTGCACCAAAGTCGCTTTGTGACCCACGAGAATTAGGTGCCTGGGGAATATTGAGTCAACGCGGCCTCGTCAAGGACAAAGTCACAGCGGACCGTTTAGCTCGCGTGATCGCAACGTTTAAACGATGGGGGCTCTCGATGAATCCCAGTCGACCTGTTCTGCATGAAGAAACAACGATGATATCTACGAAGCGAGCGTCAGGTGCACCGAATGAAAGCAGAAAGTTTGTCTTACCTTTTTCTGCGCCTGTGGGCCGGGTTGCAGATGGGGTCAGACAACCTAGCGGCAGGAGAACAGAAGCAAACACTACACACACCTTGAAACGCGTCCACGGTTGAAATCTGCGAGTCTGGTCAGAAGCATAGAACCAATCGAGCCACGCGCGAACCTGCACCCCCGCATCCAGAAGAGGTTGCTCACGCGGGTCATCCACAGACGATGGTTGCACGGAAGCTGGTCCTGTAGCGTCCAACGCCTCTCGCAGTCGCCGCACCTGGGCTTTGTCTGCCGACGGACCGCGTTCAGCATCGTGCCTGGTTTCAAGACGAGCTGCTGACTCACAGAGACAAATGACACCGACAGAAGCGGCGGGAGCGTTCTGCAGGAGCTGGCGAATCAGCCAGACCACAACCTGCACCTCGCCCTCATTGCTGAAGCTTCCACACTTTTGTTTGGTCTCTTGCCCCCGAACATCGAAAAATGTGAGCGGTGGCAGCTTGTGTACGAGGGCGCGTCGCTGGCGCGGTGTGACACCGTCGAGGAGTCGGCCCGAGTAGAACAGCACATTGGGCAGCCGCGAGATGGCAGGGTGCAACTGGCGACGTGCTCAGAGCCCGTACTAGCAAACCAACAGAGATGAGAAAGGTGCGGAATCGGTGCAGCAGGAGATGCAGAAAATGACACGACACATATCGAAGAAAAGGCATACTCGATACTGTGTTCGCAGCAAAATGGGTTGAAGTCCGAGGTTGGTCAGGCGGTTGAACAGCGTCTTACTGAGATCGCGCGGCTCAAACGAATGAGAACCCTCGGCATCCGACGGGTTTGCGAGAGTTGGGGGGAGCTGCACTCGACAACGAGAGTTAGCAGTGATTATGATCTCCTCGAAGGAGGACACATGGCAGGGTCGCTCCAAGAAACGACAGCAGGTGGACCAGACGCAACGAGTACCTGCATTGGGTCGCCAGCAGTGATCTGCGGTGAAGAGTCAGACAATAGTTTTGACCCTGCGGGAGTCACCAGACAATGCGAAGAAAATCGAGCCAGCGGCAGCAGCGACAGAGGCTCCACCATTTGGCTGCATTCGTCCAAGATGCAGATTGCAAACTTGTGACCGTCCAACACAGAATTGGTCGTTGCAGCACAGGTCACCCCTGTGTGGCCCGTGAGTGTTAGGTCCCGAGGAGCAATCTAAAACGGACCAACGACACGAGTTGTGGCCAAGCCCTGCAGCCGCTCTTTGAGGCGAGTGGCGCGACACTCATGCAGCGCAGTCTGAATGTGCTGTCGCTCGTCACTGGACAAAGTCTTCCCCTTGAGCATATCTTTGAGTTCCAACGCTGTGAGGCGATGGTCACACGAATGGCGAATGGTCAGCTGCAGAATACAGACCTTGCCCACCAGCATTCGTTTCCCGCAAGGTGTACTTGAGAATCGGTTTCGCAATTCGTGGAAGGCATCCCACTCGACAGAAGTTCGTGAAGTTTTCTTCGAGCAAACCTTGCAGGACACGGTCCACTGTGGAGATCGGACGTCACTACACGAGACATGTTCTTGGGGTGGGAAGCTTATGAGCGAGAGCCATGACCACCCTTGCGCCAGAAACACCATCACACCTTCGACAGCAAATTGTGACGTTCATTGAGACCTACCGGCGACGTTGGTTGCGCCTGAAATGAGGATGCGAACCTCCGTGTCCTTCGCTTCCTCCAGCTGCAAAGCCCAAGTTAGTACAAAACATTCTTTTCAATCGGTTTGATAGCTGCAGTTGGTGCCATACATCACCGATGGCACGACAGCGACTGGCGAGACAACGCACAATAGCAGTAAGGAAGAGAACCAACACCACGAGGACGAAGCTCTTGCCAGCTCCGAACACACCCCACACCAGGGCAACCGGCTCCGAGGGGCGCGATGTGGTGTTGAACCAGCCCGCACACTGGCTGAGCACGCTGTGAATCGGTGTCACAGTCGGGACGGGTTTTCAGACCTCAGGATAAAAACATGCACCTCTTTTGATCAGGATTGAGCCTGTAGCGTTTGCTGAACTTCTCGAGAAGGGTTTGCACAGTTTCCTCCTCAATTTGGAGATTCGCGAAACCCAATCCCGGAGCAGCCGAGCTGAAGAGAAGCTGTTATGCAACGACAGAGCGGCGAGTAGAGTACCTCGCTGTAGGCGTGACACGGGAAGAGTCGAGCTTTTTGGGACCAGCGAGAAGAAATGGCAGCAGAGGGAGACGATCAACTCGAACATCCAGATTCTCTGCACGGACAAATTGTGATTGGGAAGGTTGCAGAGGCCTTTCGACATTATGAAGATCGACTACGTGATTTCAGACCAATCTCAAATGTGGTCAAAGCTGTGAGAACGCAGCCCCTACTAGCAGATCAACTCCAATGAAAGTCGACTTGCGGAGGAGGAAAGTTCCAAGTACACAGTGGCGCACCAAGCATTTGCCACTCTGTGGCGATGCTGGGTCCTCGCAGAATGTAAACATTTTGACAGCGAGATAGCGCGGGGGTGTAGTCCACGGGAGCAATCTGTTAAGAAGGCATTAAACCGCAGGGTTGGGTGTCGACAAGGTGTCGTGTGCGTGGTGTGTGATAAACTGACGTGGGGTCGCGCGCGCGTGTGGTGCACCGCACCTCTAGTAATTCCCGGTGTCCAAAGACAAGAGAACGGGCCACGAAAGTCCAGTTCCCATTGCCGTGATCAAAATCAGAGTTATTGCTCACTACCCAGAGATCGTCTGCAGAAAACCGAGTCTCGTGTCAGCAAGGGACAAAACTTGATTCAACTCACCGCGATGAAACCTGCCAGGCAGCAGGTGTTAGTCTCAGGCCTGAAACAAGGACAAAGGAGACGCGCACATGCTCGTGTGCTCAGAGGTGACGAACTTGAGGAACATTGTAGTGTCCCCCTGTGCTGAGTCCGTGCTCTCTGGATGCCCATCGCCAGCATCATCTTCGGAGGACCTCCGAGCACGCTTGTACGACTCTGAGCGATCCCCCACCCTGCAAGCGTGTCAGATCGGGGAGGGCCAACCGCAATTCACGTTTTGATCAGCTCCGCCGAGTAGAACCCAGTGTAGACTGGAACGCTGGAGCGCGCAGGAAATTTTCCAGTTCTCTGACCAGCACCAGGAGTTTTCTTCGCTGTTGGCAGATTTCTAAAGAGCAAGTGAGAATTTTCCACGGAAAGGGTGGAGTCGCACAGGGGGGGTTCGCCCGGCCGCGGTGCGAACACGAAAAACTTGCACTTGGACGCTGCGCACGTGAAAAACAGCCTGCCTGCAAACGTAGACTGAGTGAGGAAAGAAGTTTGGTTGGAAAGCAGAGGTGGGTCACAACCCCGAGAAGTCATCAACTCAAATGGTCAGGAGCAGAGAAGAGGGGGGGAGGAGAGTGGGAGGAGAGGGAAGGGACAGGAGAGCGAGGTTGGCAGGGTACACCTGCAGCTGAGGGTCTGCCCTGAAGGACGGCATACCTTGGTTTGGACCTTCTTTCCGCACGGTGACGACCTTGCTCGCCTCGTGACATTGGCACAGGGGTGGGCCGTCGCCTGTTGCCAGGTCAGTTTTCGGATCCATCCCTTATGGAGGGGGCCTGACAGCCAATACCACTTGGTCTCTGCGTCGCCACACGGAGAATTGGGGAGTGAGCAAAGGGAGTAGGAGAACAAAGGACGGCAGATCTTGCCAGATACTGGCGGGGCTGGTTCTGCTCGGAAAATAATCCCACTGACCCAGCAGCAGATCTCATTGAAGCAGAACCGGCCTAGTGGAAAAGATTCTACCATTTATTTAGACCTGAGCCAGGAGGCGACAGGGGGGGGGGGGGCAGAAAAGGCAGGGACCAACACACCTGAGACAGCATCCGCACGAGCAGAGGCGCCATGGAAGCTCTGTGCCGCTTGCAAAAGCTGGATGCCGGGTGTCAGCATCAAACTTAGCCAAAATGCCCACATGTAACACGAGGAAGATCCACATGAGGAAGACACTCAGGCGTAAGGGCCAGCCAAGCTCACTCGGGGGCTAGCAGAGCCAAATCGCATCAGGACAGCGTGAGGGATGAACAGGACAAAGCGCCAGGCGTGACCAGCGGCAGGCTCCACGCAAGAAGACAGGACGACAAGGTGAGAGACAAGGGTCGCAAGAGGGGTGGTGTGTGCGCGCGTGTGTGGAGGGGGGGGGGGGCAGGAGAGCAAGGGGGAACGGCAATCACGCACCAATAAGTTGACCTCCTCATGGATGGCCGCCACAAACGTTTGCTTGTACTCGGTGACAGAGTCAAACCTGTCCTTGACTTGAACGGCACGTTCTTGAGGAGCAGGACCCCCGCAGTCTGCACGAGTGGGCATCCGAAAAATCCTGTTGAATGCGTCAATGAGCGGAATGGAAATATCATGGGTTGAAGGAGATGCATATCACCCACCCGCTCTGATTGCTGTTTCGTACGTGGTGTGCTGGAGGCCGGAGAGGAACCTGTGGTGGGCCAGCAATTGACTGCAGAGGGACCCGAGGATTGCCTGACACCAATCGGGGAGGGACTTGAGGATTGCCCAAAGCACTTGATCGGTGAGGGACTGGAGGATTGTCCAAAGCACTTGCCGCAAGGATCGTAGGTGACTCGGTTCTGGGGCTTGTGAAACCAGAAGCTCCAAGGCGATGTAATGGACCACCGGCGCGCCGGATACCCATGCGCCGCAACGGGGCGGCGCGCTTTGGGCTCTGAGCGGTGCAAAAGTTCGTCATGGGCTGATGAGAATCCGAATGAGACGAGTTGATGATTTCCACGTCGTGAGAGTGTTGGGAAACGCTGCTGGCAAGAGTGAATCCCTTTGCGGCAACTCCTCCTTCAGTTACACTCTTTCTGGTATTCTCCCGCACACTGTCGACATTCCCGCCGTAGTGTGCGAGAGGTGGAGGGGCCGATGGGCTCTTGTTGAAGCTGCCAAACTGGGAGTGTTCCGCATAAATGCCTGAGGGGCAGGCTTCAACAGCTGCAAACCCTCGCTCCGATAATGAATCAATGGAATCTTGGACACTTGGTTCGAACTTGGAAGCCATTAAGGACAAAATGTCTTGCGCTGCAGCCAAAATCAGGTGAGTGACAAACAAGAATAAAATCGTCTACCACTTCTCGCTGCAACATTTGGGCGCAGCGGCAGAACACTTTGGTAAGCGGGATCCTTATTGGGAGAGTCTGGTCGAACAACAGGAATATGTAGCTGGGGTGGAGATGGTGGCCTGTTTTTGGCAGCCGGAGGCTGGAAATACCGTCGCTTTAACGGACGGCTTGCCGCGGGTCTATTTGGCACACTGGACAGACCATATACTGATGCCCCAACGGATGGCTTTGATTCCGCATGCGGAGTCTCCGCTGGTTCTGTCCCGGTCTCTTCCTCCTCAATTGTCACCAAATACCTGAGGGCTGTGAGGTCGTCGAACGCCGAGCAAAAACGACTTACAGAGGAAACTCTAACTCGTCACCAACTTCAGCTTGTGAGCGAAAAATGGTGTCCAACACACCACTGCCAGTTTCAGCAAGCAGATTCATCCGATTGCCACTGACGACCAATCGACCATCCTGCCACCGCTTCGTTTTCTGGGTCTGCGGATGACCCGGTGAACTCAAATCAGGAAAAAATATTCGGAATCAGCCAACAACAAAAAGTTGGCATCGTGTACCTTTTGTTTGGTGTACAGCACAACGAATTTTCGAGACATCGCTTACTGCACAATCGATCAGGCCATGACGAACTCTTCCCGCGGAATCCAGCCCAACCCAGCCATCCATGAGCGTAGTCGATACCGATGATAGGCCATGTACGTGCACGATTTGCTAGCGAAGTCCGAACGTGCCATGACGAATCGGACCCTCAAGAAGCGCAAAGAGGCCGAGCGTTTGGCACACAAGCGCGTGCCGATCTCGAAGTGCGACCGCAGTGGTGCCTGTCACGTCTTGGATGGGCTAACAGCTTGCAGGGAGCTTCTGGCTGAGGTTCATGCAGCTGTGGCTGCTTCCGGGGGCGATGTACCGCAAGGTGTTAATCTCCAGGCTCTGGAGCAGATGGTGCTCTCCAAAGCTGTCCTGGAGCAGCTCAAGTTCCTGAAGATCTTTTGTGCGCGTCTTGTCCCCTGCAATGCAACTGCTCACTCTGTTGACCAAGCCTCTTCCTTGGGCCAATGCAGCAAACTGCAGCCTACGGAGCAGCCTTCAAAGTGGGATCAAATGTTCGAGCAAATTGCGGTGCTCCTTCTTGATGTGATGTTCACTGACGGGAGCCGTGATCTTCACGCGGAGTTGGCGTCTGCCCTTAACCGGGTCCCCTGCAGGTTTGGCGGATTGCACTCTGTGGATCGTTTTTGATTTGTCCGCAGCCAATTCCAAGCCGCACTGACTAAGACCCTGCCCCGAGTGCTGGAAACTGCGACCCTTCCCAGTGCCATTGGTTTAGCGGCGCTCTCACGCGTACTGGCAGCTCGTGACATACTGGCAGACAGGTCCCGATATGGTGCCTTCTGTATCTTTTCTCACAAGTCCTCAGGTTGACGCCTGTTCTGAAGATTCTGTGTGCTGCGGTTGACGACACCTTGACACTTTGCGGTAATGATGAACAAGGAGTGCAGCGACCCGCTCGAAGGTGCCTTGAAAGTTTGTCCAAAGACAGAGCTGTCGATTGCCCCAGTCGCAGCGCGCGATCCAACGCGTTGTCCTCAGGTGCAATGCGGCAGCGGTTGCGCCCGTGCCTCAAAGCACTGGTCAAAAGAACACAGCGGCGAGCCTTGACCGCACCCACGCGGCTCGCAAGCAAAAGATGGAATCAGTGGACTCGGTTCAGTCCGTGGTGGATGAATCAAGCGTTGGAACGCAGGACGGTTTGAGGGCTGTGAAGAATCTTCAAGATGTGGTGTCTGTGTGCCTCTCCGGCGCGCACACTCAGCGTTGCTCGGCAGCCGCGAAGGGACAGTGCGCACCGCAGTGCGCCGGTTGCAAGTCCTTGTGGGAGGACGTGAAACCGGCGGTGGCCCTTCTCACTCGCACTCTCTGTAACCGGTGTGTGGGAGTGGGTGTGGGAGTGCTGGATTGTGTGTGTGTGTGTGTGTGTGTGTGTGTGTGTGTGTGTGTGTGTGTGTGTGTGTGTGTGCA
>QUTJ01031265.1:0-10596 GCA_003573635.1 Goniomonas avonlea | reverse complement strand
TGCCTTGCCATATCACGACGTCGCAACTCCCCCCCCCGTGCTGCCTTGCTCCGCCACATCACGACGAGATTCATGTCGTGTTTTGCAACACGCCGGGTCTCTATCGAGAAAATTGTGTTGTTGTTGAGTCGACACTGCTGTAGTGGAGGTGACAGCAAATTGTATGTAAAACGTTTCATGTAGCTCGTGACTTGTCCCTCATTGCTGCACACGGTGGGTGTCGCACCCTGGTGCGTGCCACAAGGATATCACGCGTACAGAGCAGACAGCAGCAAGGTGGCATATTTTCTATTTTTTCCAAGATCATAGACTTGCTCATGTGACATGGAGGAGCGTCTCTGACACGAGAGAAGAAAGCAGTGCAACCCGGAGTGTATTGCATGCCTCTTTGCATGGAGTTGTAAACTTAGCGAAACGCACTTGGAGTCTCCGGCGAGCAAGCCACTGCAACAGATGGTCAATCTCAACACGAGGCGAGAAGGCCGAGAGCAAGGAGTGCACAACGACGATCCGAACCACATCCTCTGGCTTGAGGGTGGCGAAATTCTGTTTCTAACCACTGTCGATCTTCTGGGGAAAGAAGGTTCTTCTTCACTTCGGTGCGGAGGAAAAAAAATACGCAACTAACAGCGAACGCACCAAGAGTCAAGGACATCGACGGAAGAAAAGATATGTCCACAAGAGGTGTAAACCGGAGAGATCCTGCGTGAGCCAAGTCAAGAACACGTCGAACCACAATCGCGGTAGTGAATCGAGTGAGAATTGGATCCGAACCACGTCCTCTGGCTTGAGGGTGGCGAAATTCTGTTTCTAACCACTGTCGATCTTCTGGGGAAAGAAGGTTCTTCTTCATCTCGAGAGCCACGAAACTTGTAAACAAATGATGAAAGAACCTACCATGAGGATGTCTTCTGAAAGCGAACCAGAGCCAGATCTTGTCAGAAATCTTGACCTTCGCCTGTATGTCGTGTCAATTTTCCCGTGAAACATAGAGTGCGTGCAGAGAGAGTTAATATGTCACGGCTCAGACATCCAAGGAAGATAAACCCGCATCTGCACGACACCCGGCGAAAGGTGATTGGCACTAGAGGAAAACACTGCGAATGTTTTGAGAGACATGGAAATATCATCATCACCGCTACACCGAAAAAGGTCGCGAGAACAGCAGACAATTCGTACCTTGCTTAACGGTCTTCGAGGAGCACGACAGACCACGTGCCCAAACCTACGACAAAGTCAAAACGGAAACGACTGGATCCACCAGGGTGAATCATGTGGATTGCATCAGAGTCGCGACTCTACATAAGGATTCAGAAGAGGTGTCAGATGAATCGCATTTCATCGTGTGCAAACAAGACCAAGAAGATCCATGAAAAACAAACACAAACCTGGGATGGCGGCAGCAATCGGAACGATGTAACTGGACGAACATGAGCAAGTACTTGACGAATCTGAGCAAGTTGTGAGAGAAGTACTCGACTCAACAACAAGAAAAAATATTGACATTTGATCCGAACCACGTCCTCTGGCTTGAGGGTGGCGAAATTCTGTTTCTAACCACTGTCGATCTTCTGGGGAAAGAAGGTTCTTCTTCACATCGATATCGAAGAAAAGGCAGGAGACTAAAGCACGGACGCACCATGAGAGTCCCAGAAGCCGTGCGTCGAGGTCAATCAAATCTGCATCACAATGTCAATAAGAGCCAAGCGAATGTGATGTGCGAGAGAGAGAGAGAGCACGGCTCAGACATCCAAGGAAGATAAACCCGCATCTGCACGACACCCGGCGAAAGGTGATTGACACTAGAGGAAAACACTGCGAATGTTTTGAGAGACATGGAAATATCATCATCGCCGTTCTTGATAATTGGATCGAGAGAGGTGGAGGGATGGTTGCGTACCAAGGCATGCAACGGCAAAGGCTGTAGACGTGTCGTAGGGGCATCGCAGACGCATCGCATGATGAAGGGCGTGACGAAGAGGTGACCAAGTGCTTGGCGCTGACGTCACCGCGCGCTTCTTTGTGGCGTCGTGCGCTGAAATCTTGTTCGTGCGGTCAAATTGCCCGTTGACGTTGACCGCGTCATGTAAGCTTGAAGTGATCTCCAAAGAGATCTCGATCGGCCTTTGTCGAGGCCGTCGGGCTTTGGCAGCCTTTGCGATTGGCAGAGATGCTGGGGAGTTGTCGAGCTCTTGCTGGAAAGTCCTCGTCCATCCGACACTTCAGTCGATACAAGCCGGACATTCTAACATTTTTGGTGAGGAAAACTCCCAAGGTCCCAGCTGCGACTCCCGATTTGCAAGCCTGGTGGCTCCAACACCAAGCCACACGATTGCAGTTCTCCGCGCCCATTGACAGGGCTCTGGCTGGAGGGTTTCTTGCAGATCGTGTAGGTTTCGCTTTCCAAGCTGGATATCAAAGTGCTCTTGGGGCCATGTTTCCGGATTTGAGTTTGGACAAGTTGGCCGCCTTTGTTGTAACAGAGGAGGGAGGTGGCAGACCTTCTGCAATCCAGACAGCAGTCTCGAATGCTCCAGGGGCGCCGTCGGGCAGCCGAAAGCTGGATGGTGTCAAAACGTTTGCGCTTTCTGAAGCTGAAGTACTGCTTGTGGTTGCTCGGGATACCGCTGCTGAGCAAGAACGAGGCTCGCTCAGGGTTGCTGTTGTTTTCTCAGATGCTGTGAGTCCGTGACTTGTCGAACCACCCTCACGATTCTCATAGCCAGGTGTCAAATGGCTCAAGGATAAAGCGATCAAATTCATTCCAGAGGTGCGCGCCACTTGCGAGTCACTCTGTCTGTAACTGATCCTTCCTTGCAGGTCCGGCACGCCGAAGTCTCCCTGGAATCTGTCGTGGTGGATGAATGGCAAGTACTGGCTGGGGACGCCTATATTGATTATGTGAAGCCATTTCGAACTATCGAGGTAGTAGTTTGGATTGTTTGACATGTTCTGATCATTTTCGCAGGATGTACATGTGATGGCAGCGATTCTGGGATATTTAATCAGAATATCGCGAGCCACGCCCTGGCCACCAGAGCTCACAGAGAGACTCCTGGCTGCGTGTTGCTCTCTTCGGTGTGTCCTTCTGTTCTGCTCGGAGTCTGACTGATTTTGTTTTCAGAACCATCGCAGCACACGATGCTTTGGAGGCGGACACCCATTTGGCACTGGCGGGAACTTTACACTCCATCTTCACTCTCGTCGATGAATGCGAGCCGTTTTGGTCTCAGGTACGTTGCGTAGTGCAACTGGCCAGCTGACGTCCTTCTCAGACAGGTGGGGAGGCTCAAGAGAGGTGGAAGCGGGACAAGTGCCTTCTTAAAGTGGCAAGCAATGTGCGTGTCTTCTGAGAAGATTCACGCTCACCGATTGAACAGGTACGAGAGCAACGTCGACGCGCTGCCTGGGATCTCCTTGAAAAAAGTGCAAATGGCTCCTGAGCTAAGTTTCTCAGTAAAGAATGGGGCAAACGATGTCGTTCTGGACTACACCAAGCAAGCAGACCACAGTCTTGGTTTATCAGGCACCTGTGAGGACATGCACAACGCATGTGAGGACATGCACAACGCAGCCGAGGCACCGAGCTCTCACGGCTTTCCTTGTGTGTCAGCAACTTAGGCCGAGGCTTGGAGCTCCACCATCATCCTGCAAACTGAAGTGGGTGCTTGCACAATAATGGGAGCACGAAAACATGCCACTGCAATAATGGGAGCACGAAAACATGCCACTGCAAACAGAAAGTGGGTGCTTGCGCAATAATGGGAGCACGAAAACATGCCAGTGGAGGTGAACGAGTGATACACGCACTTATCATCGTTGGCGCGGCGAGAGCGTCGGACAGCAACGACCGCAACGCCAACGGCGACCAGGGCCACACAGGCGCACACAGCGGCGATGCCAGCGACGGCAGCAATCGGCAACGTCGCGTGCTTGGGAGATTCTGGCTTACAGCGTCAGTCCACGACCATCGCAATCCGCAACAGCGGTAGGGATGACAGTGTCAGAGCATATTGGGACCTACGGGACAGACCTTGAACAGCACCGGTTGGCTTCTCCTCTGAGTTGAGCAGGGACAACAGCTTGTTGGACCCAGGGTCAGTCCACAGGCAACCGTGGATGGTTCCTATTTGGAGTCAGGGCCGAAATTTGAAGGTGGGGGGGGGGGCTTGTACCGTCCAGAGCATCGACGTTCATATAGAGACCGTGATCAACGACGTTGTAGATCAGGAGCGTATCAGAGCAGCTGTGGAGATTGCCCTGACCGCAATAGTTGTACTTGCCGTGCATTTGCCAGATCGCGTTGTAGCTGTGCTGGAATCCAAAGGCAGCTGGGGGGACGTGCGGCACAGGGTCGCGCTTCCAGACCATTCGGTAGATGTCCGAGAGCTGAGTGTTTGCGAAGGTAGCGAACTCTGTGTTCCCGACGCGAGGCTGACCAAAGTTGTAAAGGACAACATTCTGAGAGAGCGCAACGCTCAGGTCCAATGCTCCGAGCTCAGCAAGCGCAGCACCGAGGCTGTGCCCGGTGGCGCGGATGGAGCAGGAAGAGCCGCACTGGCTGAGGGCAGTTGTCACGAGCGACTGGACAGTGGACGAATGCTTTTGATACGCCCCATAGAAACCCTCGTGCACCTCCGCTCCCGCGACGGTGGAGATCGGGTAAGGAATCTTTGGGAAGTTGAAGTCGGTGATCCAGCCCACGCCATTGTCGGTGCCACGGAACACGGCGTACACCGTGGTGCCCAAATACCCAACATAGCCAAAAACTGGGTCCGCGTCGGCTCCGAAATTGCCCACCCACTTCAGAAAACAGGGTTAAGTTGGAAAATGGGCGATTAGAGAGAGTACGCACCGTGAAACCAGGAACGTTCTTGCACCAGTAGCAGTTCCACGCTGCTCCAACGTTGGTGCCACAGTAGGCGGCGTACGACAAATAGACCTACAAGGAGGAATGAGCTACTGTCGTAGCGAAAGAATTCGCGACCTCGGTTAATCCTTCAGCCATGTTGTAGGTCATTTGACCACTGCATGTCGCCACGAGAGCAGCGAGGAGCAAGGCTGAGCCCCAAGACTGCATGCCTGGGCGAACAGGTTTTGGGGTTCGGGCAACACGGCGATAGATAGCGCTGAATGGACGTCAATTGGATGGCAGTTACAGTTGAACACCCCTCTCGACGGGATAAAGCAGTCAAAGACACTGTGATATACAGATATGGATAACCAGATAGCAATTCGCCGAGTTTCCCCAGCTGGCGTCCCGAGTTTCCAAGTTTGATCATCTCGATCAAGAAGTCTGATCCATCCAACGGCAATCGGTGCGAGCGACTTGAGATTGTGGCGCGACGCGCGGCGAGTGCTCAAAAGCCTGACGCTGCGCTCAGTCGGGAGGCCCGCAGAGCGTGAGCGATAAGCGACAGCTGGCGGTGATTCTATCGGACTCTCTAGATTCTATCGGTTTGCTATCTCCGCCAAAGGCGGGGAGGCTCCCAACAGCTGTCAAACACCCGCGAGTGTCAAAATTTGATTACTGCGTGAAAAACGGATAGCTCTCCCGACTGCACTGTCCCCTGTGTCGGCGCACAAACCCCGCAAAACATGGAGAAGCGCGGGCTCATCGACGAGGAAAAGGATGGAGACGGGATCCTTCTTGCTGTGCGGCCTTCCGCATCTGGACCTTCTGGTGGCGGTCCTCCCGCTGCGACATCTGGCGACATGGTGGGTTTGAGCACCGCCGAGGCCCAGCGCTTGCTTGAGCAGCATGGCTTGAACGAGATCTCTGAAACGACAGTGCACCCCTTCATCAAGTTCCTTTCGTATTTCGTTGGTCCCATTCCGTTCTTGATGGAGGCTGCGACAGCGATCTCTTTCATTTTGTTCGTGTACCAAAGTGCCAACAAGGTCGCGGGCCAGCATCCCGATCCCTGGACGTGGGTGGTTTTGTTTTTGTTGCTTCTCATCAACGGTACCTTGGGCTGGAAGGAGGAAGCCAGCGCTGGTGACGCCATTGCTGCTCTGAAGAAGTCCCTTGCCCCTGGTTGTCGCGTCAGACGCGACGGTCGCTTTATTGAAATGCCTGCGAGAGAGCTGGTGCCTGGTGACGTCATCATCATCAAGGGTGGCGACATCGTGCCTGCTGACTCCAAACTCGGCGAGGGCGAACCTATGGAGGTGGATCAAAGTGCTCTCACTGGAGAGTCTCTTCCGGTCACCTGTTTCCCTGGAGACGTCGTGTACTCTGGCTCCATTGTTCAGCGCGGCGAGCTGCATGCCGTTGTGTACGCCACTGGTGAGTTTTGGCCAACGTCCACCCAGTCACTGACTTCTTGATCAGGCTCCAACACCTTCTTCGGCAAGGCCGCTGCTCTGGTCGGTTCAGTGACCAGCCGTGGCCATCTTCAGGAGGTCCTGCTCAAGGTCGCTTACGTGCTGATGGTCACTGGTGGTGCTCTTGTGATTATTCTCTTCATTGTCCTTCTGCTGGTCCAGAAGCTCGACTGGGCTCAGGCTCTCGTGTCCTGCTTGGTGCTGCTGGTTGCCTCAATCCCCATTGCCATGCAGGTTCGGCTGTCCTTGTTTCTTCAATGGTGTCTTGACTCTCCCTTCAGGTGGTGACTACTGCTACTATGGCTGTTGGTGCTCGCGACCTCGCCACCAACAAGGCTATTGTGTCTCGCCTGGCTTCCATTGAGGAGCTTGCGGGCATGACGATTCTCTGCAGCGACAAGACCGGAACCTTGACCAAGAACAAGTTGACTCTGGACACTCCCTCAACCTTCTTTGGCAAGGAAGAGGATGTGATTTTCAGCGCTGCTCTGGCTGCCAAGTGGGAGGGACAGGATGCTATCGACAAGTGCCTCACTGACGGTGTCACCAACCAGGTCAGCCCCCTCCCTCTCACACTTCCAGCCTCTGGTCTCATTTTATCAACACACGCGTCTCTGGTTTGGAGTGTGCGGAAGTGATCTGACTGGTCAACGCGACAACAGGACTTCCTGTTCAAGCACAGGCAGACCAAGTTCATTCCCTTCGACCCGGTGATCAAGCGCACTGAGGCCACTATTGTCGCCCCGGATGGTTCCACTTTCCGCGTGTGCAAGGGCGCCCCCCAGGTGCGACAGCCGGCTTGTGTCAGTGGGCGCTGAACCCTGTCCCAGATTATTGCCGGCCTCTCGCACAACGTGACAGAGATTGCTGCCAAGGTCGACCAGATCATTGAGGAGTTCGGACAGCGTGGTTTCCGTGCCATCGGTGTGGCCCGGTCCCGCGAGGATGACGTGAAGAGCTGGGAGTTCCAGGGTTTGATCCCGCTGTTTGACCCGCCGCGCGACGACACCAAGGAGACCATCGAGGCGGCCATGGCCATGGGCGTGGAGGTCAAGATGATCACTGGTGACCACGTGCGGCCCGCCCCCTCGTGTCACTGTGCTCTGACGTGTCTGCTCTGTGCAGATGACGATTGCCAAGGAGACTGCGCGCCGTCTTGGAATGGGCACCAACATGTACACCATCGACACGCTTAAGAAGCTCGCTTCTATTGACCAGCAGGGTGAAATGGCTGAGAACGCCGATGGCTTTGCTCAGGTTGCTTGTCCCTCCTCGTTAACGTGTTTCTGTTTCCTGCTTGCCGTCGGTCTCGTCCATGAACACGATTTAACGCTCGTTACACTCTTCTCTCGGCCTCTTCCGTGGCTGGAAGAAATTTTTATGCGAGCGAGAATATTCGGGGAAAGGCTGATGTTGCTCAACTGCTTCTGGGCTCACTGACGCTTTTCACCGCACAGTTTGCACATTGCAACCTCCCTCTTGCTCTGCCCCCGCCCCTTCCCACTCGTAACTCCTCCCCTCAGGTGTTCCCGGAGCACAAGTTCGAGATTGTCGAGGTGCTGCAGGCCCGCGGCCACTTGACTGGCATGACTGGTGACGGTGTCAACGACGCCCCCGCCCTCAAGAAGGCTGACGTTGGTATTGCCGTCGAGGGTGCCACCGACGCCGCTCGCGCTGGTGCGTTGTCTCTCGTGTCTGCGTGCCGACCTCCTGTCCTGCCCTCCTGTCCTGCACTCCCGTCGGCTGACCAGGTTCCACGCAGCCGCCGATATTGTGTTGACCGAGCCGGGCTTGAGCGTGATTATTATTGCCATGACCAAGGCTCGTGAGATTTTCCTCCGTATGAAGAGGTGAGTCGTGCAGGCACGCACTCCTGAAGTGCGCCCTTACACCTCACGCGTGTCCTACTTCACACGTTCTTGATTCGACCCGCCCCCCCGCCCCCCTCCCCCCATTGTCCTTGGTGTCTGACCGAACCGCAGCTATGTCATCTACCGTATTGCCGCGACGTGCACTCTGCTCGTCTTCATGTTCGTCGCCCAGATCTTCGCCCGGGACAAGAAGAAGCCCAACGCCAATGTCGAGGTGCGTCGGCTATGAGTGCTTCGCATGTGCACGCTGCTGCAGTCTTGTCACTGGCCTCTTGAGGCGTGTAGCGTTGTTGCGCGTCCCTCACGTCTCGCGTGCGAGTTGGAGAGGGTTAACACGGACTCGACAGCCATGGTATGGGTTCCCTTACCCTCCGGACAGCAACTCGCCCTACATCGTAAGTCTGCCTTGCCTGCTCCTGTGGTGTTTGCCTGCAACTGCATTGCATTTTGTGGCAGCGCGTGACAACTGCGTGTCCCGAATTGTGAGCCAACGAAACCGAACAGCCGGAGCTCCAGAAGGCGGAAGACACCACCTGGTTCCCCGTGCCCTCGGACAGCGACTACCCGCACTTCAGCCTCCCCGCCATTGTGCTCGTCATCCTCACCATCCTCAACGACGGCACTATTGTCTCGATCGCCTACGATCGTGTCGTGGCCGACCGCAAGCCGCAGCAGTGGAGGCTGATGCGCATCCTCTTGGTGCGTTTCAACCCTGATCACCATTCTTGCTGTTGCCCAGGCCCTCGTGCACTTGCGATAGACCGACCGAAGCGAGTGAGAGAGAGAGACAGGCAGGCAGACAGGAGCTCGACTGACATGCGGCCGTAGATCTGCGTTGTCCTCGGCATGATTGGTTTCACCGAGTGCATTGTCGGCTTCACCGTGCTGTCCAACAGCTTCCTGACCCCGATGGAGGAGGCCTTCTCCGCCTCCATTGGCGGCATTAAGGTCAACGGGAACAAGTTCCCCCTGACCCCGGGCCAGGTCCGTGCACCCCTGCCCCTTGTCTTCGCGTCCTCCCCAGAACAAGTCCCCCCAGTGGTCCGTGCACCCTGCCCCTTCCTCGCTACCTCCCCCCTCTCCACAGAACAAGTCCCCCCGTACCGAACCAGGTCCTCCTCCTCCTCCTCGCTCCTCCCTTCCCCGTCGACGGGAACGAGTTTTTGCGTCATGGACTGACGCTTTGGTGCAGATTGAGACTTGCATCTACCTTCTCTTGTCCGTCGGTGGACAGGCCACGGTGTTCGCTGCTCGCACTGAGTCTTTCTTCTTCACTCGCCGCCCTGGCACCCAGCTCATGATTGCCTTCTTGTTCGCTCAGGTGACGCTTGGTCCCGCCCTTGTTGCGTCGTTCTTCTCCAGTCTTGTTCTCGTGCATTTCGGGTCGTGGCTCAGTCCTGGTTCGCGTCCTGGTTGCCAGTGCCCCCGCTCACTTGCTGACACTTGGCCTCCAGACTCTCTCGGTGCTGTTCGCCTTGTTCTGGCCCTTCGGTGACTCGCTGGAGCCGCTCGCCATGAACTCCTTCACCAACTGCCTCGGCGTTGGGCCAGGCATCCAACTGGTCCGTGGCAACTGATTGCTTTGGTTTGACTCGTGGTGTATTGCCTTGTGGGTGTCCTGCTCGTGCCTTGTGGCCCTTGTCTGCCTTGTGGGACTAACCGAGCGCCCGCAGAGGAGCCAGCCCGAGCAGTACAAGGTCATGAACGGCACGGACCAGAACTACTACACCAACGTGCTGCTGTACCAGAGCAACGGCGTCTTCAGCTCTGTCGACGACGTGCCCGTGCTGCAGAACGTCAGCTTCACCACCAAGTTCTGCTCTGCCTGCTCTGGCTCCAGCGAGACCTGTGCGTCTCCTTGGAGTGCTGTCCTCTCGCTTGCCTTGTCTGCCGTCTCTGTTGTGTGTCCCCGATGATGCCAGAACTATGCCGATTGCCGTCACGGCCTGGGGCTACTATATCAACGGTTCTGAGGTTGTCGTGCCTGCGGCAGCAACGCGGAGGCACCCGCGTGGCAACTGACACACGCCCTCAGGCTTCCTCCACGGCACCAACAACGCGTGGGCCGTGGGCTTCTGCCTGTTCTGGGCTCTGGCGTGGTTCCTGGTGATGGACATCACCAAGGTCTGCATCTACCAGTACCTCAACCGGTGCGTCCCTGCCCCCCTCTTTTGTTCAAGTCGTTGTCTCGCACTCGGCACTGGCGTGTGCGTGCGGCACTTTGCTGTGCTGTTGAAGTGCGCGGCACTTTGCTGTGGGCACTTTGCAGCTGCCGTTGAAGTGGCAGACGTCGCTCCTGCGCGGCTGACACCGCGGCGGCAGGGCCAAGGACGAGGAGGAGTCTCGCCTGGACAAGCGCAAGATGCAGAAGCGCCTGTCGGTGGCCGTGGACTCGGAG
>QUTJ01031264.1:0-10594 GCA_003573635.1 Goniomonas avonlea | reverse complement strand
GGGGCTCCTCGTGGAACTTTCGTCAGGGGAAGCACGAACCTGAGTTGGGTGACACCTGCATTGCTTGTACAATCTCATTGATTTCTGTCGAGATTTCGTCCATCAACGGAAACGAGGCTCCAACCATCGCGTCGATGATAGAGTACATGATGTACGACACTGTGTGCGCCGTCATTAAAGGGACGGTGTTGTGAACTGCATCAATGTCGCTGGTGGGTGTCTGAGATCAACGTTTTGCGCACAGAGCTTTCTCAACAAACAGTTTCTTTGACTTACAATCGAATTCTGACCGCACGACGGATCGCGGGTTCTTGATCTTGTCGTAGACTGTGTCCCAGATTCCCCACAACCTCCTTGACGAGTGAATCGTAATGATGACCCGTTTCGGAGCCAACAAGAATACGGCGATGCTCTCCTTAAGCAACTTTTGTTCGCGGTTTGGTAATCCGTCGTGCGCATGCGCTGTGAGCATAAGTTCAGCAACGGGACGGTGCACAAATTGGAACTCACGCATGCCCAGCACAGTTTCTGTCAGAAACAATGACTTGGATCTCTTGCCAAACACAACCGGGTCGCGATCAAGGTCACCGTCTAGGACGCAATCAAGCAGGTATGGTGGGAGGTCGAAGGCCATTTGGAAATCAGCAAGGATATCCTCGCACTCTCTTCTCTCCTCCGGTCTGAACCGCTCTCTGCATCGAGCACCGACGACGCCAGTCACAGTAATCCAAGCGAGAGACTTATCCTTCGCGTGGACCGTTTGAAGGAGTCTCAAATCTTCTTGAATTGCTGGCCACTGTAGCTTTGATTCCATCACCGGCTGCTCTGTGTCTCGAGTGAATCGCAGCACGTTGATGTCCACGCCTGCTCGCACGCAGTCAGTGAGGAGTTTGATTCATTCAAGCAACTCACTCTGATAGCCCAAATCTGCCATAAGCGTCGGAGCGAACAAAGCCGTGCTCCTCCGCTTGGAAAAACTGACCGCAGGCCTCATCGCAGTGCCGCCCCACAACTTAGGCCACAAGAAGGTGTCGCTTGCGAGCGAGCTGCACCCCGATTTTGCCGTTTCACAAGTGTGCCGATTCGAGCTTTGACGGAAATTAGAAGAGATATCGAAATCTGATTGGCGGGGCTCGTAAAGCTCTAATATTGAAAGATAGAATTGCGGTGATGTCCGGACACCGACTGCGATCCGGATTTATAGTCGAGGAAGAGGTATTCCGGGCATCGGGAGGGTTTGCGGCGGCCGCGGGATTTCAAACATGGTGTGGCGGTAAAAGTTGGGTAAGCCGCGGAAAGATCGCGCAGTTATTATTATATTGTGTGGTTGAGATTTCAGTTACAGAGTAACGTCGAGCTAGTGCCTCCTAGTCGAGTACGATATCGTACCAGTACGACGTTTTTTTTCAGTGGATAATTTTCCGATGACAGAATTTCCTGATCTGATTGCCAGTTTGGGAGCAATTCGGACCTTATGTGGTCTCGCTCTGATTTCAATCCTGGACCAATCCGCCAAAAAAAACACTATCTATGGCCATTCGAAAAATGACCCATCGTACTGAAAATGTAGTACTAGTACGACATATGGAGTACTAGTACGACGCTCGACTAGGAGGCACTAGGCTCTAGCGAGGAACTTCTGTATTCAAAGACTACAGAACGTGCCCGTACCAGCCGGCTGGTATTCACACCGGGCTGGTATATGGCCGGGCTGGTATGCAACAAGTCGGCACTCGACCCAAAGTCACTGACACACTGTCAGTGTGCCGGCTCAGGCTGTCAGTGCTCAGAGTCTGCAGTTTCCGAGTGCGGTGCCGCAGTGCACCGCAGTGCTTCTGAATCATGAATATACCTCGTAGCTCTCTCTTTCTCGCTCTCGCTCATCGATCCCGGCTCCCGATCGCTATAGATCGAGGTCCGTGCATATCATAGTATCATGTCGGCCTTGCTCCTAGCTGAGTTTACTATGCAATTATCCTCTGCTGGAAGCATGCACCAACAAATATAGTGCCCTGCACGTCATGTACACCTCTATCGAAATCCGTGATTGCAAACGTACATATGATGTAATTAGGTGAACCATATCTAGGCTAGGGACGGTAGCGCGATCTGGTATATTATACACAGCGGCCACATATGCACTCATGCTGGCAGGCACCGCGGACTACTACAGTAGACTAAGTAGAGAGAATCTGATCGAGAGATCGAGAGAGAGGGAGCGACTGAGACTGGGAGTATTCCGAGTCATTGACTTGAAGCCAGTGGCAGCAGCGGATCTGGGAGCCTAAGACATTCTCGTCAACTTGAACTTGAACCTGAGTTTATTCAACCGGCCCCAACTCGGCAAGCTCCAAGTCGGCCCATACACGTTGAACATTGAAAAACTGAAACGCATCTCCCATTGATGCGGCGTGGCGCCCCACGAGTTCAATAACAGTAATAAACCATTAAATACACATCCCGGCAGCTCCCGATATAGTCAGCCATCCATGTCCAGCTCCGCCCAGCTATCGCGCTTACTGCCGTGATCAATAACCTTATTCTCCTTATGCCCATGAGACCGTGCGCTGTTCGTTCGCTTGGCGGCCGCCGCCCCTCCGGCTGGGTGCGCAGGCCCGGCCAGCATCGTTGCTTTCGCCATGGAGGCCACGTCAAGGTGAAACTCGGCTTGAGGGATTTTAGGGCGCCCAGGGTAATGATGATGGGCGATCGCGCCGGCGTGGCCGCCCTTGCCAGCCATGGCACGCTCCTCCCAGTCCGCAGCCTCGAAAAGTGCCTCCTATCGGGTGTGTCAAAAATAGTGAGAAACAGAGAGAAGATTCCAGGATCAACTCGGACCTTTTTCCTTCCTCTCCTCCTCCTGAAGCTTTTTGTCCACAAAATACCAAACTTCTAACACACGGGACTAGATTCCCTCTTGACCACCTCCAGTTGTAGCCAGCTGTTCCCATCGGCGCCTGCCCCCCTCTCCCACTACACCTGCCCTGCGGAAAATCACGAGTGTCGCACCTCTTCCTGCTGCAGCCAGAACTCCTCCTCCTCGTCCCTCTCCCTCTGCGCCTGCCTCTCCTCCGCGGCGTCCACCTCGGCCTGAAGCTTCTCCTGCCGTGCCTCCGCTTCCGCACGGGCACGGAAGGGCGATTCTCGCTCAAAGGTGAACCCCTGGAACAGGAGCTGGTCGCTCGCGGCCAGTGTAGAATCCATGGGGGACTCGGCGATCGGGGCCTTAGTGAGTGTGAGGTGATGGGCAACGCGGAGGGATGGGGAGGGAGGGAAATGGCAGGAATGGGCGAGAGTGTTACATGGCAGGAATGGGCGAGAGTGGCACAGAGGGCGGAGAGCAAAACGAGAGGAGTTGTTGATGCGTCCATGAGTATGTGCTGTCAAAAGAGGAGGTGGAGAGGAAGGGGTGACGCGCGTGGGAGAAGGAGTTACAAGATAGAGACAGAGCGAGAAAATGAGGGCACGACAGGGACCAAAAATAGACGACCTAGTTCCGACACGGAAACTCCTCACTGCACAGGGTGGCTAAGTCTGTGCCATGGTTGCGCTTTGTTGCTCTAGTTCTCGCTGAGTCTTCCTGTTTGTATGATTTTTTTGTGTGTGTCGTGTGTCTGTCAGCCTCACAGTGTCTTCCTGTCAAGTCTTCCCAGAACCCCGCGCGTACCTGGATGTACTTTTCACGGACGTTGCTAACGTCGAGGGGACCGGAGGGGACGTTGGGGCGGAAGGGTGGGGGGACGTCGCGCTTCAACATCTGTTTGCCTTGTCAGGTCCCCCTCTCTCTCACTCCCACCCCCCCGCCTCCTTCCCTCCTCGTTCGATCTCTCTGCCTCGTGTCCCCCCTGCCTCTCTGCCTCTCTCTCCCCATTCGCTCGGTCGCGCGGGGTGCTAACCGGGCACTAACAGTGCCAAGACGCAGACAACAGCACACAAAGGCAGACAACAAGACAGGCACAAGACAGGTATCCAGAGAGCGTCGCACCTTGTCCCAGTTAATCTTCTTGAAGAAGCTGTGGTTTTTCACCTCTGCCGTGCCGTTGGCTCCGAGCCGTCGCTTACAGTCGCGGTTTAGAAGCTGTCAAGAAGTGTCAAACCCACTGTCATGGTCTGCCAAACGTCAAAGGGCTGTCAAAACCAAACTTCGGGGCAGGGCGCTACGAGCGATGCACACACCCGATTCTGATGGAACTGGCAGAGAATGAATGGTTAATGGGCAGCCATAAAGCTGGTTGACAATGGCGAATCAACTGGTACTCACCCCCTTGAGCAACGAATGAGTCTCGGCAGTGTAATAGGACGGCAGCGAGAGCTTCAGCTTCATGACCTTCTTTATGGATGCCGCTTTCGTCTTGCAATCGAAAGGATTCTCGCCCTGAGATGTGAAGTTAGAGGGCCTGCTCAGCACCCACACTGCTGCCTCGGACGTCTGCAGAGCACCGGTGACGCACCATGAGCATCTCCCACACAAGAACCCCCAGGGCCCACCAATCCACGGGGAAGGAGTACGATGTTCCGGTTTTGTCCTTCGCAGTAATCTGTTCTGGGGCCATGTACATATCGGTTCCGACAAATGATCGGGTTCGCCCATCCTTGGACGTCAGCAGATCCTTGGAACAACCGAAATCGGTTACACTCACGTGGCCCTCAGCATCCAAGAGGATGTTCTCGGGCTTGAGGTCTCGGTGAATGATACCCCTGCAAAGGGGTCAGGTGATGGTCCATCCCGATCG
Source organism: Goniomonas avonlea (assembly GCA_003573635.1). Lineage (NCBI taxonomy): Eukaryota > Cryptophyceae > Goniomonadida > Goniomonadaceae > Goniomonas > Goniomonas avonlea. The sequence continues at coordinate 5,861 of QUTJ01031264.1, read as the reverse complement.
AGCCCAAGTGACCCACCTGGAATGGAGCTCTTCCAATGCCAGGACAATTTCAGCAGCATAGAAACGGGTGGTATCTTCATTGAACGAGCCCTGCTGTTCCAGATGCAAGAGCATCTGCCCGCCATTCACATGGTCCATGACGAAAAACAGGCGCCGATCAGATTGAAAGGCGTAGTGAAGACTGACGATAAAAGGGTGGTCAAACTTCTCAAGAATGCTCCGTTCGGCCCTGGTCCCTTCCATGTTTTTCAAAACAATGTCCTTGCGCATGGACTTCATGGCATAAACTGCCCCTGTGTCGATCTTCCGTACCAGATACACCTTCCCAAAACCACCCTGCCCGATGAGGTGAAGCTTCTCAAAATCCTCCAGGGAGACTTTCGCCCCAACCAGCTTCTGCGTCGTTCCACATTCAGGAGTGGCAGCAGGCGCCTCCTTGGTTGGTGGTGTCGGGAGAGCCTGCTCGATCTCGGGCTTACAGTCCGTGGCAGAAACGTCGACAGAGAGAGGTTGGGAGCAGTTGGAGGACACATCCGCCCCGAAGAGAGCTTGTCCGATCTGCGTGAGCTCGGAAGTGTCCTCCACTGACTGCGAGGGCGGGGTGCACGCAAGTTCGGCGGACGTCACGGGGGCGGCGAGGGGGAAATCCAGAACCTTGTTCACACGCGCCGGTTCCGGGAGGGGCACAGCAGCACAAGGTGATGGCAAAATTTCTTTGAGGTGTTGTGATTGGATGGGTGACGGGCTGTTCACGACTCCAGGCTGGAGTCCAGGTGCACGTGGAGGGAGTGTTTTCAAAATTGGAGATAGGGCTGCACCTTCAGGCGCCCGACTGACGGTGGCAAACGAAGGAACAAACGCAGGCGCTACTGGGTTGAACGCAAACGCAACGGGAGTGACTTTGGTCGGCCCCGGGAAATTTGAAATGGCCACATCAGATTCCCGCGCAGAAATCGTCTCCGTCGATTCGTCGGATTGCTCCTCGACATCGATCACTTCGCTCACCTCACTCTTGGCCCTCGAAGACCTCCTCTCATGAAATATCTCATCAAACTCAAACTGTAAATCCCCGCTGACGGGTCGGCTCCTGGGCATCTTGGAGCCCGGCACGTTTTTTCGTCCAGGGGGCACTCACACGTGCCTCTTGGCCCACCACCGGCCACACCCATTTTGGAACCCTAATCAATTACGACGGTTGATAATTACTCAACAGCCACTTGACACATACCTAACAATTTGATTACAAAGCTTTATCCGAAAAGATCTTGATCATCAATCTCTGCAGCCAAGTGGAGCCTGACAGAGCACCCTGAGAGGGGTTTTTGCCCCAGAAACCCCGCACTTTTCACTGTTTTTCAGAATCTTAGTCTTTTCTGGTATGTCGCACACTGCCACACACTGGCACACAGCAAGCCACGACCAGAATTTTCAACTTTACCCACCTTCGGTACTGATGACAGCCTTGACAGGACAGGTCGTCCCCATTCGGCATGCATGGTTCAGGATGCTTGAAAAAACGAAAAAACTCTCTCTTTCGAGGTGCCGGCTTGTCTCAGACCTGGCTGCAGGCCCGCAGCCGCAGGGTCCTGGGTCCGCATGACCGGAGCGCGGTGATTGTTGATTGTGATTGATGGGACCTTTAATTTAAATTTGGGTAGAGAAGAATAGTAAATACGAAAAGTTGGACGTGGTTTTGCAGCCTATCCAAGGGCTTGTTGATTTCTCTTCTGCCTCTGGAATCTTGAAGAATCTTGGTCCACGTTCATGGAGCACCAGGACGGGGAAGGGGAGGTCATGGATTCCGAACAATGGCTGGAGATGGCGCAACGATCTGCGCTTGAGTCTGCCGAGCGACCAGCTCATATCCCTGTGGGCGGCGACTTCGAGACCCCATATACCATGAGCGCCCGTACAGTTCTTCGCTCCTCGAGCGCTCGGGAAGTTCGTGATTCGCCCATCATCGCGCTGGCAGCTCCACCGACTGCTGAGCCACCAAATCCACCACCGTCGCCACCTCAGCCTTTGAACCTGCCCCCCCCGAAGTCTTCTCGCCAGGAGCACCCACCTCCCAGTTCCGTGCGTTTCGTTGTGTCGGAGCAACCGAAGAGTCAGGGAAATGGCACTCGCCCCCCGAGACCACGATTCTCTACACTCCCTCCCGCTGCACCACGATCAGAAGACGATGACTCCCTCTCGACTTCATCGGATGTTGGGCGGCCACCGGTCCTGCCGCTCGTTCGTGGTGACGTGGCAGGCCAGTATTCTGTGGGCCAAGGGACCCCGAACACGCCACACCCATCTGGCCACCACGACCCCTATCGAAATCAATCTGGAAATGTCACACCCGCTGCGACTGCTGGCGGTAAGACTCCGCTCAGCGTTGCCTCTGGCCGTGCGCTGCGAGCCATCGATGTTGCGCAGCAGCTTGCCACAAACAGCGCCCAGTCAACAGACCCAGCCGTAGGCGCAGCACTTGATGCTGCTCGCACCAAATCATTATTGGCCGCCCTAGAGATGGCTCGTCAAGAGCTTGCTGCTGCTGCGAATCCGGTTGTGAAGCCCCCGTCTGTTTATTCGACCTTTCGTTCCAATTTCATGGGAAACGCAACAGGTGTTGCAGATTCTGAGAGACATCATGCCCTACGCCTTGGAATCTGGCTCTGGACTTTCCGAGGGATTGCCGAAGTTGTGTTTGTGAACAACCCGTGGACAGGCATGATGATCTTTGGTGCCCATTTACTTGCAGATTGGAGGGTTGCTGTCCTGGCGTTTTTCGGTGCTTTTGTCGCAACAAATGCAGCAATCATTACAGGCCAGGACAAGGGTGCGATTCGATCAGGATTGTATGGTTTCAACTCCTATCTAATAGGGGCTGGTGCGTCTATGTTCGGGTTCACAACTCGCTCACACTGTGCAGCGTTCGGGACGTTTTTCCTCAGTGAGACAATTTCCGATGAAGCGGGAATAGTATGTCTTGTGGCAGTTATGTCTGCTTCTTCGGTGCTGCTTCAGGCCTCGCTTGGTCGGAGTCTCGCGCTGATGGGCCTTCCAGGTTTCACCCTGGCTTTCAACCTGATGGTGCGTTGTGGATGAGCACCAGTGAGCTCACAAGACTCAGCTGCTCGATATTTGTAAAGGAGATCTGAATGCTTTTTATACCCGCAACATCTGACTTGATTGCATGGTCTCTCTGACAACTCCATGACGTGATTGGATGATACCCTAATTGATCGGATGATACCGACGTGGTGGATGATCTTTGACACCCGTGGCGTGATGGGACGAAGATCTGATTGAGGATAACTTTAACGTGATTGGATGATAATAGTGACGTGGTTGGATCACCTCCAGCGACTCTGTGACGCGATTGCGAAATGATTGATTGTATCTATGATGTGATCGATCTCAGACGTATCTGGGACGTGATTGGATTATATATCTGGCATCTCCATGACATGATCGTATGTTATTTCCGCCAATTTCAAGACGTGATGGTCCCTGACAACCCCGTGTCGTGATTGGATGATCTCTCCGCCAACTCTGAGGCAGGTGCTTGTTGGCATGTTTGGATCTTACAGCTTCGACCGAGTGAATATCGATCCAGCGTTCAGCCCTCATTTGCCTTCACACAACCTCCCTGGCCCAGGACGCAAGGTAAGCAACAAAAGAATGGCACTTTGTCGCCGTCGGGATGTACGCTATGCGTTCTCAGGCACAGGGGAGTGGGGCCAACAAACCCCCCTCTCTCTCCGCGTGTCTCTCTCTGTGTATCTTTCCCTCTCTGTCCGGTGCGCCAGCCTCGAGGAGAATCGAGACAGGCACGAGGTGGGGCCAGTGTAAATAGCTCGCTGGCTCAACCCGTTAGAAAGTCCAGGCTTCCCGAGCCCCCGGAACCTCCATAATGCGAATCGACAGGAAATTCGTATCTGTCCACGTAGCTCCCCAGACGGGGCTTGTGAGCCGCTGGAAGCTGCATTCGAGGGACTCTTCCGAGGTATGGTGTCAAGAATACGCAAATCCCTGACTCTCCCCCTCCCTCTGCCTTCAGGCAGTCCCGAGGGTCTGTGGCCGCTCAGCGGTCCCTGAATGGCTCGAATTCTCGCTCTCTCTCCCTCTCCCTCTCCCTCTCCCTCTCCCTCTCCTTCTCTTTTGCGCGCTCTCTCTGAGCCAGAACGCAGTTTTTGTGCTGCGTGAGAGGGGCACCTCAGACAGCCATGGCAACCGACACACTGACAACCGACAGGGCACCGCGCAATGACAACACACACCGACGAAGGGTCAACACAGGCAGCATGTCTGTGTCTCATGGCAGTGTGTCTGTGTATATCCATGTGTCTGTGTTTGTGTCTTTCTCTGTGCCTGAGTCTGTGCCTGTCCCTGTGTGCCTGCACGTGTCTGTGCCACAACCCCATGTATGTTCGTGAATAGGACGACTTTCGCAGTATCGTGCAGAGGTTTTACATTATTTGCGCAGGGGTAGGGCAAATTTTCCTGGCAGATAACCCTTGGTCTGGCTTCATTATAGTTATTGGTACGTTCTCCCCGTTTTCCCTTTTCACGACCGAAGAACGGGGGGAGGGAGAGGGAGAGGGAGAGGGAGAGAGAGAGTGCGAGGGCGAGGGAGAGAGAGAGGGAGAGGGAGAGGGAGAAGAAGGGGGGAGAAAAAGAGAGGGATACGGATAGGGACAGGGAGAAGGCGAAGGAGGCAGGAAAAGGTGAGGGAGTCGTGCTGATTGCCGCAGAACGGCTCTGTGTATCATCACCGGTTGGATTGAGACGCACATGCCGGCATCTTGACGCGTGACTAAAACTGGGAGCTTAATCTCCCACCATTTCGCTGTTGCGTGACGAGAACTGGGAAGTTAATCTCCGCTCTGACACGACCCAAAGGCATGGGACTGTCCTCGCGGGTTTCGGCAGCAATGGCTCTCATTGGTTCCGGCGTTGGCATGGGGATGGGTGGTGCTCTGGGAGTGGACGGGTACACCTTATACCACGGTGCGCTAAACCAGACCCGATGCCCGCGAATCTCTGTGGCAGGGTTGGCGAAAGAAGGAAGAGGTCGAGGGAGAGCGGATTCACTGACACGCCCAAGCCACCCATCTGATCCCCGACACACGTCGAGTGAGACAGACAGGGATGTTCCAACGTAGAGGTTTTTCAGCTTGGGCCGTACCAGGACACCCAACTCTCTCACCCCCCCCGCGCTTCTCTGATCGTTCTCCCTCCCTCTCTCCCTCCCCACCCCCCCTCTCTCATTGACACACGTCTCGAGGAGTCTTGACGGTGACCAGTGACTGTCACAATTGGCAACACTCTCCAGCCTTTCCGCGATTTTGATCGAGATTCACACACTCGGCCCGGCTGCACAACACTCCATTGTTCCCTTGCACTCTGCTCCTCAGTCTCACAGTCCTCCACTGCAGGCTTGTTTGGCTTCAACAGCTCTCTGTGTGCCATCGGCATGATGTTCTTCTTCGTCCCAAGCCTTACGTCCTTTGTCTTTGCACTCCTCGCTGCGGTTGCCGCCTCCTTTTTGCTCGGTGGCATGCTCGGCTTTTTGACTCCCTGGGGTAAGGTCCCACCTGATGTGGTGTGGCGTGCGTGCATCTGATGTGGCGTGGCGTGGCGTGGTGTGGTGTGGTGTGGTGTGGTGTGGTGTGGTGTGGTGTGCCATGGCATCCCTTTCACACGCACTCACGCACGCACCGACACACACACACACACACACACACACACACACACACCACATCCCACACACTCACACGCCGTAACTCTGTATATACCTGTCACCAAGCCATAGCACCGGATCTCCCAGCAATGACTCCCATTCGCACACACAGCACTCACGCGCGCACACC
>QUTJ01031263.1:0-10590 GCA_003573635.1 Goniomonas avonlea | reverse complement strand
AGAAAAGAAAATCGGTTCCCATTGGGATTCGATCCCTTGTCGACCAGTCGCCAGTTCTGCACTTCTGCCACTGCTCCAACTTGAATCCACGACTTTTCGTTTTTCTTTGGCTGCAGCTGGTCCATTTTGAGCAGGACGAGGGTGGTTTTTTTGGTTTTTTTCCCTTGGGGCTGGAATTAATTCCGTTTAAACGGTTTTAATTAGCTCTGGAATTAAYTCCGTTTTGGGTTTCAGAAACCCTGTCTTCAACTGGCTTCTGGGTCCTTGGGAGGATAACATGCAGGCCCTGACTGACGATTTGGGCGAGCTCGGCTTTGCGAGACTCGGACGACTTTCTTGTTCGGCGCACGATGCACAAGGTCGAGCCATCGACATCGGGCACTCGAGCTTGCAACCGGCGAGCAACCGAAACCGACTGATGCAGGTCTCAGGGTCTCAGCGCATGCACCCCGTGCTTGTGTCAGAACCGGAAGAAGAGCGGCATCCTCCAGGCGCGAGGTCATATACTCCATTGCCAGTTTCGCGCCTTCCTGGCGGTGGCGCCGAACTTCTCGAGTGTAAAACTCACTGACCTCGGGAACAGCATCCAATAGCGCTCCGAAAAATGTCCGTTGTAGTTTGGTTGGAAGCTTGGAGACTGCTGCAACGGTGCGCTCCACGGCCCTTGTCGCAGGCTCACGTTGTTCTGATGGCACCGCTCCAACAATTGTGGACCAGGCAGTGGGACTAACATGTTGCTGGCGGGCCTTCCCCTTCGCTGGTGGCGATGCGAAGTCTGGCACCACACTCACTGCAGAAGAGGACGAAGCACCGGGCGATGGCGAAGAGCCAGCAAGCATCGGACTGCTTCCCCCAGACCGGGAAGCTGTCTCCCGAGCAGCCACAGTGCGCGCTTGGGTTCCAGTTGGGGTGGTGTTTGCCCAAGCGGGCGCCGGCCTCTTCCGTTTCTTAGTGTCGCTGGCAGTGGCTGCGCCGGCTGCCGACATGCCGGCGTGACAAGGCTGGAAGTGAAGGAGAAAAAAAACTACTACTAAGTAAGAAAAAAAACTAAACTAAAAAGTACGATCCCAATGTATTGTTGGCCGTTACCTTTCTCAAGCCCGAGGCGACGCGTGCCGATTCACACCCGAAATCGACTGTCTATCGCATACAAAAAAAGACAAAGACGTCACCGGGACAAATGGATGATCCATATCTGTATTTTTGCACGACGTTTGAGTCCACAGCAAACAGCTACAACCAGCATCCCGGTGTGACGTCATATGTACGTTCGGTGTGGTTTCGGAACAACGTGCATAACTGTACCCCGAAAGGTGGCACAGATCCCACTGCAAGTGGTGGGATATTCCCATCCTTGCAGATCTATCTCTGCACGTTCTCCTGAAACAAATGCAAGGGAGGAATGACGGTTGCAGGCTGCAAGGCGGCTGTCACCCATGTCGTGGTATCCGGGGCAGTGTTTGCGGTTCCGCAGACCCGGGTAGCCTGTGGGCATGACGATACGGATGTCGGTGACGACCGCCCCGGACCCTCGCGCTCGTACCGATGGTACAGCCGCTCTGCCCCCCACCCGGATGCAGCTTCAGAGTCTGAGTCGGTCATGTTTGTGTCCGCGGCCGACTCGGAAGACGGGGAGGAAACGCGCCCGCCCACCTTGGCCCGTCCGGGAGTCGGACCTAAAGGTGCGCCCCCTATCCTTGCGATTCTTTGTGTGACAGTCTAACATCTCTCCAGAAAAGCAGAGACTGAGCCTCCAAGGTTCGGCTCCCTTGAAGAAGCGAAGGCGGCGTGCACCTGTTTGCAGTCCGGGTGCGTATGGAGTGCCGCTGTGTTGACTCTTGTGCTCACACTCGCATTACAGTGGGCTCCGAGTCTGATTGCGACAGCAGCTACGACAGCGATCGGGCTGGGGAGCCGCAAGACCATGTGAGCGACGGTCTTATTGCCTTGAGGTGCTTAGATGTAGATGCTGCGTGTTGCCCTGACAGCCCCACAGGCGAGACATTGATGCCTGGGCCACACCCGATTTTGTGTGCTAAGGAGGCGTTTCGGCGGGTGCCGGTGGCGACATGTATTTGTGACGCTGGGGCCGGTGGGGGTGCACTAAACCAGCAGCAGTGAGCACGTACAAGCCCTCGTAGTCGAGACAGGCGGTGCCGGCACGTGCCAGCACCACGCGAACCTATAGGTTGAGGAATGACTGCTCCCTCTCTCCCCTCGCTCTCTCTCTCTCTCCCCCCCTCTCGCCCTCTCTCCCCCCCTCCCTCCCCTCGACATTAGCTACAAACCTTCGGCACCACTGGCACGTTTCTCTCGCTCACTCGAGCCAGCTCTGTGGTGACACCAGGTGGAGTGAGGAAGACCTCCCGAAGTTCCTCTCGCTCACTCGAGCCAGCTAGGCCTCTCGCTAGTACTAGGTCTGTCGCTACCTCTCGAGTGACCTCAGGCCTCACCACGTTTCGAAGGTTGATCGTCCTGAGGTACGCGGTCTGGTGCGCTGGATCCTGGTCGCAGACCTGCTCGGAGGAACTGTCATGACCCTTGCGGCCACGGATCTCGACGATCGCGGTTTCATCGGTTCCCACTGCTGTAACAGCGCTGCCACGGACCCCATCGGACTTGACTCGGACAGCAGTAATCTGGTTCCCCTTGCTGTCAACGCCTATTGATACACGTTACACAGTGAAGTACAAAAAAAACAGTGAAGTACACAGTACAAACTCTGACGCAGGCTGGGGGTGCCAGCGCTTAGCAGCCTTGGCGCCGAGCGCGTTGCTCCCACATTCAGTGGGCTTGGACTCCGAGGTGACAGCACAGGCCAGCTGAAGCCGGTCACGCGGGCGTTTTCTACTCGTATTAGTTCGGTTCGAACCCGAATCAACCAACATGACTGACCTGGTGGCCTCGTCGTGGCGCGTGGTATGTACGGACGTGAGTGCGGTTGTTTCGGTGTCAGCAGTCCCGCGATGGCGGATGTCTGCTGTAACGTTGAGCTCGTCGGCTCCAGGTTCGGTGTGTCTGCCACTTGCGTTAGTACCCCTCGGTGAATAAGAGAGCGTCATTCTGTTTGCACGTCATTCTGTTTGCACGTACGTCAAGGGAGAGGGAGAGGGGGGGAGGGGGAGGGGGAGAGAGAGAGAGAGGGAGGGAGATAGATAGATAGATAGATAGAGAGCACGAGAGGGAGGACGAGAGAGAGAGAGGGAGGACGAGAGAGAGAGATGGAGAGAGAGAGGGACACGATCAAGGGAGAGGGTCAGCTGGAACGTTGAGCTCGTTGGCTCCGGTTTCGGTGGGCCTGCCACTTGCGTTAGTATCCAACGGTGAATAAACTGAGCGTCATTCTGTTTGCACGTCATTCTGTTTGCACATACGTGACAGTTGTTTCGGTGTCCGCGGTCTCGCGATGGCTGACGTCAGCTGGAACATTGAGCTCGTCGGCTCCGGTTTCGGAGGGCCTGCCACTTGCGTTAGTACCGGGCGATGAAAACACTGAGCGTCGTTCTGTTTGCACGTACGTGACACTTGTTTCGGTGTCCGGGGTCTCGCGATGGCGGATGTCCGCTGGAACATTGAGCTCGTCGGCTCCAACTTCGGTGGGCCTACAACTTGCGTTAGTACCCCGCGGTGAATAGACTGAGCGCCATTCTGAATAAACCTGTTTGCACTTACGTGAGTGCGGTGGTGTCTTGGCCCATTTGCGTCACAGTGTCGATGTCTGCAACGGCTGCACACGCGGCGCCGCCTTGGTCCACACTCTGACTGCCATGTTGTGTACGGTTCACGCGAGCTTTGGCACTGGCAATGTCCTCTCCACCAGCACACAGGGTCTAGGGGTGGCATGTGCACGAACGGCCCGTTAGCCAAGGCTCTGGGACCGAGCTTTTGGCCATTTCGCATTCGGAGCTCGTCACTGACCAGACGACTGTACTCACAGAGTGCATGCTCAATGTCCGTGTCACCCCAGGTCGCGTCCGGCCGTGCGTTACGGACGGCTGCAAAAGCGTCTGCCGGGGTTGTTTTGGGGAGCAAATGGCGCAACGCCTTGGTCGATCCTGGTCCGAGTTCACTTATGTTTGCGTACTGGTCCGGACATGACACCGATGCCCAGTCACGGGCAGTCTGACCGGCATAAAATGGGCCAACCCCGTGGAGTGATCTGGCGAATTCAACACAGGACGCTACGGAGCGTTCGCCTTCAATACCTAGCACAAATGGATGGTCCAACGCCGTGGTGACAACCTGCCTGGTCTTCGCGGCTCCAAGGACCTGATACTGCCTGGTAAACCGTGGACAGCCTGCGAAATAAGTCGGGATGGAACAGAGCTCCTCGAAGAACTCCAGGAACCCAGGAACCTGCTCGAGCGTTGGTAACCATGGTTCCAACGGCACCTTGGTGCATTGTGGCTTTCCAGCCGCACGTGCGCGTGCTTTCAGTCGGAACTGATACAGCATAAACGGTTCGGCTGTGCCAATAAGATTATACAGAAGTGCAAGAACAGCACACTCTCTCCAGTGAGTTCCAGTTTGGTGGCGCATCGCCGCTCGAAAGAAAGATGGCTTGACATCTCTGTCTCGCCGCACAGAACAGTACGCGTGCAGCGTTAGCACTTCTGGACATGACGGTGGCAATGGTATTGACAGCATCCGACAGTCAAAAGCCCGCTCCAGCTCAACCACGGTTGCCCAGAACTCTTCAACGGACGCCGCCATGCTGTGGGCACCAAAATCACGATACATGTCTGTCAATTTCAGACACATCAGTCACAATTCCAGAGTTTTGACTGATGGATGGGCACCGATTGGGCACCAAAATCGGCGAAGCATGTCTGTCAATACAGTCACAACTCTGACTTGACAGGTGCATGCGTGCCATTATCTCTCCATGCATTCACTTATCGAGGTTGAGCAATGTCCTTGGCAGAAATCTCAACGTCGACAGAGCCTTTGCAGCTGAAAGCAGCTGACATTCTGGGGTTGATTCCTTCGCATGCAACCCGCATCAGTGCGCTTCAAGTTATGGAACAGCGGGAGGTTGTTTTCGCGGCAGACAGGCAGAATTTCTGGACCTTGACTTCGGTCGATGCTGCCATTGCGAGCATCGTTTTCACTTTTGTCGAGAACCTTTCCTCCAACAACCGGGACGCACTCGTGGTACGCAAACAAAATGAAACAAACCGCAAATAAAATGGAGAAAAATCTCACAGCTATTTTGCAGTACAGCCTGCGACTCGCGACACAAGCCACTTACGCAATGGTGGGTGCATTGCTGATAATTTTGCTTGAGTGGAAGCTGGTGACAGCGGCAGCTGCAACTCGGGCATCTCGGCTTCTGTCAATTCATGGAAGGATTCAAAAGCCGTCCACTATTGTGCTGCTCAGCACATGTGCAGGGCTGACACTGGAGAAGCTGTCGATGATGTCCAATGCGTCCTCCTGCGAAGAAGGGTTTCTTACCCGTGTAGTGGCGTTCATTTCCGCACCGTTATCGCGGGCTGCGCTTGGCAATCAACTAAGAGCCGAAGAAAACAGACTCCTGCGTTCTCGGTGCACAAGCTCGCCCTGGACAGACGCGACATGGTCTGCCCGTTGCCATGCTTACAACCGCAGCGGCCTCGGGCGAGGATACGGCTGCCACTGCCAGTGTCGGTGTTCAGACGCGGTCCATGATCGCGGCAAGTTTGCAGAAGGACTCGGACCACTCCATGACCACGGTGATCACAGACACGGGCGCGGGCTCTGATGCCACTGATTACGATGTCGACACTGATTGTGAAGGCGCAGAGGCGTCAGACTCGGAGAGCTCGGGTGCTGGTCCAGACTCGGATGAATCGGCGGTTTGCAACGATGTGGTGCCTGGGGGATTCCGTATTGGGACTGGCAAAACTCTCTCATGGGTCTCGACCGAGTCGTCTCTCACTGCATGCATTGTGGATCGTCTAGTTGCCCGGCTCGGTGTCCTGTATACTCGTGGAGCTGGACGCTGCACCAGGTACGTTGCAAACCACTGCCACACCTTGTACACGGACTGACTCTGTTGCCCTGGCAGGAATGCCTACCTGACGATCAAAGGCTGGTTAAAGGGCGTCCGTGTCACAGGATCGATGTCTGTGGTCGACAGCACGGTGTACATGCCGCTGCCTGAAACGGAGGTGGAGGCTGAGGCCAGAGCTTGTGCCTGGGACACCGCCCAGCAGGCAGCACGAAACATGAACGACTTGGCGTCGGTTCCGAGTTTCCCTTTCAACAACTGTGTCGAGGCTGTTTCAGCAGGCCGCAGTTTCGCCAAGCACCAGGACGACGAAGCAGGGTATGAGAAGGCACGTTTTCATGTTTGATGCTACGCGCGATTCGCTGACTTTCGTGGGCAGACACTGATCACCACCTTTGGGATTCTGATTCGGTGTACCGACAACAACAAGGCCGAGGTGATCTGGAGCCTGCACCGAGGCCCTGACCGTGGCTCTACCGTTGGGCGGGTACTCTGTGCTGGTGTGGCCAGGGGCCATGGTTTGCCTGTCTTCCATTCGCACACGCAGGGTGCGTGATGCACACAGGTGCACCGATGCTTGTAACCACCCTCTTGCACTTAGGCAGCACACTCAGTGTGAGAGAGTTATAGACTAGCAATGGCCAGTGATGATGAGGACAGCTGGGTTGGTAGACCCGGTGTGCTACCCCGCCCACGGTGACTTACGCCGCGAAACCCCAAGGCCCTGAAGGTGAGGGGTCCGTACGTCCTGTGGTTGTGGGATGCAGGCCCCCCGCTGCCTGAGCCCCTGAGCTCAGGAGCAGCCTCCAGCTCGTCCTTGTCTTGCGCCGCGACGCCCCCAAGAGCCCTGAAGGTGAGGGGGTGACCGGAGGGACACTGGAGACAGGGGGTGGGGCCGGGTCGATGCCATAAAAAGCCCGGGGGCATGTGCCCAGTGGCCCCAGCTGGCAGTTTTCTGAGGCTGCAGGCACACATGCACGCACGGTTGCTCTCCCACCCACGGACGCACACTTATTAGGGAGTCCACACACACAGGCGTGCCGTGTGTTCGGGCTTGTTTTCCTGAGGGACGGTGGGGGGGGGTCACTGTCTCATTCAATAACAGAGGAGGACACAGACACGGACGTCTATGAGTGATGTCAACCCGTAGGTGGGGCTGGCATCCAGTCGTACCTTGCACATCGAGGTGAGGTTCGCTCAGGTGCGGAGCCTATGGAGGACATCCGCCTGTCCTTCTCGTACCGCTCGATCCGTGTACGTGATGTCGAGAACGCACTGGCTGTGCAGCTGGCTGCGCCGCTGGGCGAGCGTAGAATCATCGAGGTGGCCGACTACAACAAACCAATCGAGGTGTTCCGACCTTCACTCCGAGCAACGGTGCCCCAGCCACCCCCAGTGCCAAATGAGTGGTGTGTTGACTGCCGAGGGCCGTGCTCTGACTGGTGGGGCTGTCGCGGCCAGATTATCGGTGGTGTCCGTGGCGTCAGGCCGCCTGTGCGGGGGTTGTCCTTGTACCACGCCTTGGACCTTCGCATTCTCAAGCTGGATTGCGCTGGTGTGGGATACACGAAGTGTGCATGCATGTTGCCATGTTATATGTTATGTGTGTTGCCATAATGTTGCGGCGGAGGGAGAGGGAGAGGAAGAGCAATGTTATATGTTAGCGATAGTGTTGCGTTGAGCGGTAGTGTTGCGTTTTCCCCACTGTACTCCACTGTGTGGTCGCAGGGGACTTTATGGCATGTAGCCAGCAGTTTGATATTGTCGTTACGAATCCTCCTTGTGCTGTGGATGTCTTGTTTCTGAAACACGCTCTGCACTGCACCGGGTGTGTTGTGGCTCTGTTGAGCATGCAGGCCCTATTCAGTTACCGTCGGCAACTGCAGTTCTGGAGTGACGCTGGTTGCCAACTGCAGCAGATGACGCTACTGCCCGTGCAACCGCGATTCACACGGTTGTTCCCTCTTGTGCACAAGACCCGAACCACTGGACTCCTTTGTTGGTGGGTCGGTACCTTTGTACGTGTCGATGCGGCCACGATCGGTGCTGGTGGCGCCCATGCGACCGCCGTTTCCTGGATATCGTAGTACAAACTGAAGATCGGTGGCACTCGAATGCACTATCACTCTCGAATGCACTAGGAGAGCGCCAGCCCGAGTGTTTGTTTCTGATTGGTTTCCGTGAGTGCTCTCCCTAGACTGCATGTCACAGGCGTGCAACAGCATCACGATTGCAAGTGTGCACGAATAGATGAATGAATCGAATGCCCGTATGTGGTGGAGCCCGAGTGCTCGTTTCTGATTGGTTTCCGTGAGAGCTCTCCCTATGAGTGCATGTCACACGCGTCGCAACAGATAGCATCATAGCTGAAAGAAACACATTGTCCACCAGCACCACTACGCCGGTGTGGCCAACAATATATTTTATTCTTGTGCCCATGCTTCGTGCCGGTAACTCGACCACACCTGTTTGGTGGTTTGTTTCTGCTTACTTTCTTTGAGACGTCTCCCTGCATCTGCTTGTCACACGGCACCGCAACAGCATCTCTGAAACAAAGGCATCGTCCAGCACTATATTTTCGTGGTAGGCCATAATCTCGCGTGTCAAAGCACGGTTTTATTGGTCCTGGCTGTTTGTTCCTGCTTGCTTCTCCCTGCTTCTGCTTGTCACACGGCATCGCAACGGCACATCTGAAACAAAGGCATCGTCCAGCACTATGTTGGTATGGGAGACCATAATCTCGCGTGTCAAAGCACGGTTTTATTCGTCCTGGCTGGGACACGCACTGCCGGCAGGCTGCTTCCTTGCCACTCGCGGCACAGCTAGCGGCTTCTTCTCTTCATACTCGTCCGTCACCATGGTCCGTAGCCACTTCTTGTAGTGCCGGCGAAGGTCCGTGCGCAACTCCTTGTCTATGATGAGTTGGTCAAGAGTCAGGCCCGACCGGAGAATACTCATGACTGACACGACATCTCGATGCGGCTTGCCAAGTAAGCGGTGGGGCTTCCAGGTCACCGAGGGTATCGTCACGGTGTCTGCGTCGAGCAGTACCTCCTTGGCTTGCATCCAGATCACCTCGATGTCCTCCACGTTGTGCTGGGCACCGGTCCGGCACGGCTTGACGAGCCAGCAACCCTGGTAGTGCGGGTCCGTGCTGTGCCCAGCATACACCAACGCATGCTTTCCTTGTGCGACTTCGACCGTCTTCCGGGTCTTGTGCCCCTCGACCAGAATCTTGGCCTTTACCACACGGGGGCTTGGGTCGCTGGCTTGTTCGTCGATGCCGTCGGAAGGCCGCGGCCGCTTGTTGTTCTTTGCGCTGGCGACCTCCACGGGCTGCTCTTCGGCGGACTTGCTCACTGCGCCCAGCAGGATGCTAAGCGGTATATCGGAAGTAGCGGAGGGTGTCAGGCTTGGCACACGTGGTGCTGCGACTCCTGCACTCTTCTCTTGGAGCCGATGTTCGTGGTCCTGCGTCTCGGCCGCGTCTTGCCCTTTCTCAGGCTCACTTTCTCCTTGCTGTCCCCCGCCAAATTGCATTGTGGCTGGCAGCCGGCTGGTGTATGACGCCGACTGCATGTACTCCCTGACAACGGACCACTCCGAGACACGGCGCACTCGGGTCGGACTCCACATGACGCCATCCATTCCGGTCTTGCCCGCATAACCCCGGGAGAATGCGCCGAACATATCCGACCTCAATCGCAAGCGACTTGGCTACCCTGCTGGTGATGAGCGCGGCGGACCTCTTGGACTCTCGGGCTAGCACGGACGAGAACCCAAGCTTGGCAAACTCGTTGACCGCGTTCACGAACGGCAGTGCGTAGGGTGTCACCTGCCTGGTGAAGGTTCCCGCCTTGACCACATGCCCAATGCTGTACTCCCAGAGGACGATGGCCGCCATCGTAGGCGGTATGCTCTCAGCCTCGATGAGGTTGGTGTAGTACACCGCGAGGTCTCGGTGCCACGGTGTCTCCGATCCCTCGCATAAACTCAAAAACTTCTGGAACCTGCTGTGTGTGTCAGTGTCGCCTCACCCAGCCGTTTGGTACAGACCTTCGATCCACTCTTTTGATCACGACACCCCCAGGCGTCTGGGCAGCCGAACCACCGGTTTCAGCATGCTCAGGAGTCTTGGCACTTTCTGCTGGAACTTCAGCCTCAGTTTGGACAGGCGAGGCCGCCTTGTTCGACATGATCTCGGTCTCATCCCCCATTCGTGCGACTGGTGCACCATGTTTTGGACAATCAGCCTTTATGGAGGTGGCCGGAATATCCGCGCCCTGTCAAAATGGGCGGGACCAGTTCAAAAATCCACGAGCTGGGTACTTATCCCGACCTAGCTGGACCTCATATGTGACGATCCAGACCTGCCCAAAAGGGTAAGGGGGGTGGGTGTGGGGTCAGTTCATTCAGACACAATGGTCATCAGGTGCAGGGGTCCTGATCTGTCACTCCCAGTGAGCTCAGATCAGGACCACTGGTGCTGATCAGGAACTCGCTTCCTGATCCGTCTATCCCAGTCAACTCAGATCAGGACCTCACTTCCTGATCTGTCTCATGTCAAAATTGAAAGCGCAATCAATCTTGAAGGAATA
>QUTJ01031262.1:0-10590 GCA_003573635.1 Goniomonas avonlea | reverse complement strand
TGGCAACTCAGCAAGACCGCCCAGCCTTGTTGAGAGAGGTTCGGCAGTTGCAGGCTCTCCCTCTTTCTTCTCCCTCTCTCTCACACCCATCTCGCTTCCTTCACGGGAGACCTCGCAGTCACAATTCTCTAGGGGGAGGATAAACAACAGAGGGACAAACTCACCTCATCACTTCACGGTCTCGCAGAATTGCCGGAGCAGTTTCACAAGCCTGTCACTGGCTCCGAGAGCCAGTGACAGGGTTGACCTTGTGGAACTGCTCCGGCAACTCTGTGAGACCGCCCAGTGAGAGAGGTGCGACAGTTGCTCGCTCTCTTCTCCCTCTCTCTCACACCCATCGCGCTTCCTTCACGGGAGACACCTCTCCCAGTCACAATTCTCTAGGGAAAGGATCTAGCATATCACACAAACAACAGAGGGACAAACTCACCTCATCACTTCACGGTCTCGCAGAGTTGCCTGAGCAATTCCATAAGGTCAACCCTACCACTGGCTCCGAGAGCCAGTGACAGGGTTGACCTTGTGGAACTGCTCCGGCAACTCTGTGAGACCACCCAGTGAGAGAGGTGCGACAGTTGCTCGCTCTCACTCTCGCTCGCTCTCTTCTCCCTCTCGCACACGCCCATCTCGCTTCCTTCACGAGAGACCTCTCCCAGTCACAATTCTTTGGGGGGGGGGGGATCTAGCATATCACACAAACAACAGAGGGACAAACTCACCTCATCACTTCACGGTCTCGCAGAGTTGCCTGAGCAGTTTCACAAGGTCAACCCTACCACTGGCTCCGAGAGCCAGTGACAGGGTTGACCTTGTGGAACTGCCCCGGCAGCTGTGCGAGACCGCCCAGTGAGAGAGGTGCGACAGTTGCTCGCTCGCTCTCGCTCTCGCTCTCGCTCTCTCTCACACACACACACATCTCGCTTCCTTCACGGGAGACCCCTCTCCTCGTCACAATTTGTGAAGGGGAGGATCTAGCAGCACACAAACAGCAGAGGGACGAACTCACCTCATCACTTCATCAGCGAACTCCGGGTTGGCGGTCACATCCGAGTCAAAAGTTTCACCAATCACTTTGTGGACGCTGTCAGGTGGGTTGGAGGCGAGGCACTGTCGGAGCTGTCGCGCAGCTGGCAGCAGTGGGAAAATCTGTGCGACGTGTCAAGGGCCAGAACTGCACGAATGCTCTCTCTCTCGCTCGCTCTCTCGCTCCCTGTCGTTCTCTCACACACGCGCCTCCCTCCCAAGATTGAAGATCTGTGGCGCTAAGAATCCGAGAACAGCGGCAGGTGGTCCAAAGCCGCGCCGACAGCGTGAGTGGAGTGTTCAGGCACCACGATCACATCGACAAATCAATCCAAGGGAGGCAAAGGAGGGAGAGGGAGAGGGGGGAGAGAGCAGAGTTCAGGAGTGCCAGAGAGCGCCACACCTTTTGCAGGCCTCCTTTCTCAATAAAGGTGCAGAGGTCTGCCTTCTTGCCAGAGTCGTCAGGTCCAATCACAGTGGAAAGGTCCAGCCCAGAGGACGTCCAGGCTGATCGAGCGCCAGAGGGACCAGATTTTGCCTCCACTGCCTTGAGCAGGTGTGCCACAAATTGACCCGGAACCTCAAGCTGGAACGCGGTATTAGAGCGACGACACCAACTGGACATATTTGACGGATTCACAACAGTTGGACCAGCGCTCAGACAACGTGGAACCAGACGACAGAGAAGCACGATGCCACGCACCGGTTTCACCATGTTCGGCAGTGCGCTCCATTCCATCTGCCCGGCAATCAAACAATCGGCCATCCGGGCGGCAGTGAACGCAGGGGCAAAGGGGGCGTCGATGGCGGTGTCGTCGAGGACTTGCATGACGTTGTCAAAACCCTTGACAATGTCGCTCTGAGTGAATACAGATTCTTTGAGCGCCTCGGTAATGAGTGCCGCAGGGAGGGATGCATGCTTCAGGGCGTCCTTGAAGTTGCCCGACACCATCAGTTCCACCAAGAACGATTTGATATCATGGGAGTGCGGTAGGAGTTCCTTAATGCACTGGACGCAGGGGTTAGCGCGGGCGGGCACGGAGACAAACCAGGCAGTTTGCTCGCGGAGCGCTAGTCAAACACACTCAAGGAAGCAACACATCGCAACGACACGAAAGCGGGGTAATTCTTCCTGCCGCACCTCGATCGCTTCCTTCACATCTCCAGACGAGTAGTACTCCGCTAACAACCCGTTGGCCTTATTCTCGAGCTGCTCCTGGGAAAACTTTGCTTTGCTTGGTGCACTCGCAGACCCCCGATCACCACGGTCACCACGGTCACCACGGTCACCGGTAGGTGTGTTGCCACCGCTCGAAGCCCGAGACAGAGCATCATACCGGTTGCCCACACCACCGTCGCCATCACCGCGGACATCCTGTGAACCGCGATCGCCACCGCTACCGCCCATATGAGAGCTCGGACCACCGCGACCCCCGCGGGGCCCGAAGTCGTTGTCACGGTCACCACCACCTCGGCCCCGGTTGTCGCGATTGTTGTCACGCCGGGACACAGATTCCCACTCGCCAGGGGCCACACCACCACCACGGTCACCACGGTCGCCGCCACCACGGTCACCGCCACCGAATCGATCAGACTGAGATGTGCGAGCACCGCCACGATGGTCACCACGACCGCCGCCCATACGCCCATCCAGTCGTGCTGGAGTCAGTTGTTAAGCAGTGGTTTCGTGAGCTTGGTGGATGTATGACTCGTGGTTACAAGTGGCAAAGAACAGAACTGTGGGCACAATGGGGAAGCAAGGGTCCCACACGGGGAACAGAAGCTATTATCCATCCTGCAATAATATGGCGTGGTAACAAAACATGAGGCGCCATGGAGAGGCACGTCACGCAATCCCCACGCAGCAAAGAGTCAGTCAACACAAGGGTTTGTGTATGGGAGAGATGCACGCTGGACTCAGATGGCACAACTCACCATCCTGGGGACCTCCAGGTGGTCCTCGGCGGTCACGACCCCCGCCGCCACCACCAGGCCCACCGCGTTGCTGCATTCCCATTTGCCGCTCCTGCTCCAACTGCGCATCACGACGGAACTGCTCCTGTGTCTTCTGCTCTACCGTCTTCTGCAGCACGCGTGCCTGCCACCCGTCACTGCGCATGTCACACACGTCACGGATCATGAAGCGCAGACGGTTGGAAAGGACGTATTCTCCCGACTCGTTCTTCTTCGTCTCCAGGTTGGTGAGGATCTGGAAATAGACATCCATCCACTTCTTCGCCTTGGGGTGGTCGAGAAGCTTGCCGATGGTAATCAACAGCTTGCACAGTGCCTCGATGTTGTCCTCATCGGTTTCCGTCTGTCGGCAAGGGTGTTAAAAGCAGAGACCACCACACACGCCGCGCACGCACAGAGGTGCCGTCAGTGCTGGGGTGAATGGCCCCAGGGTATCGTGCTCGTTTCATAACCCTGGACGTTTTTCAACGCAGGGTGTTCAATTGACGCGCATGATTACATTCATCATCCGGTTGCAATAATGTCCATCTAACACTCCAGTTAAGAAGGGGGTGCTGTTGTGTTGTTCTCTCTGAACACCGGGACAGTGAGAAACGCACGTGAATCAACTGCTGGATGCATCCGTGCATGATCTTCTCGTTCAGCATTCCTTTGGAGAAGAGCATGCCGACGAACTTGATGTTGCCGAGCATAGTCCGCTTGAGCTTGCTCTGGTACTGCGCGAGTTCCTCCCCTTCCAAATCCTTGGTTGCGTCCTGCCGGTCTGAGGATGTCTTTTCAAACTCCTCCTGGCACTTGTTCAATAGGCAGCGCTTGAAGGTCAGCGGCTTGTCTGACTTCTCGTCCGCGTATTCGCCCACTCGTGACGGTTGAGACATGAGGACGCACAGGTCTGCGTACAGGTGGCTGAAATGGGGTTCCTGCATGGGTGATGGTGAGCACCATGTACATGGGTGATGCGGAGAGGGTAACAGACCTGCAGCGCTTTGTCGAATACCAAGGACACAACGCCCTTCAACATGAACGCGCTGGTGATGGTCTCAAGGATCTGGCTCGAGAGTTTGTCGAAGTTGGTCACGGTGAGCTTGTTCATGATGGCGGTCATCTTCTTGAGCATTTTGTCGTCTTCGTTAAGCACAGATTTCTTCAAGCTCCACGCGTTGTCACTCCGCACCAGGTTCTCCACCGGCAACAGCACCTGTTGAAACGTCTTGAGAATCAATTGGCGAGCAGCCTCACCCATGAGAATCAGAGAAAACAAGTTCGAAGCAAGGGCAGGTCCTGAACCCTGATCGGGACCGGGGTTTTGGAGTAACCGACCTCATTTAGCTCAAGACCACGTGGACGCACAAGACGAGAAGTGGGAAAAAACGGGAGAGGCACAGACGGGGGAAAGCGGACAAGTGCACACGCACCCCTCTCGAGTCGCGCTGTGGTCGCTGGTCACGAGAACCTCGTCCACCTCGTCCACCACGGTCACCACGGTCACCACGGTCACCGCGGCGGTCGAAGCCACCAGGACCCTGGGAGGGCGGGGGACCAAGCCGTGCATCGCCACCGCGACCCCCTCTGTCCCGACCACCTGCTGAATGCTTGAGTGCACAGTAGATTGCTCTGGAATGTCTTTTTCCATAGGTGCGAACTGACACGACAGGATGTGCACCGGAGCTAATTGCGACCACAACCAAGGGGTGGCAACAGGTCTACTCAAGGGTCAGCCGAAGCTGTTAGCTCTTGCAAGGCTACGAACCTAAAGCGGGCACAAAGCCCGTCCAGGGAAGTTGAGCTTGCGGCATGCGACAAACAACATGTAAAAAGTGAGGAGGTGTCTGAGAAAACAATGGACGAGCTCCCGAGCGCACACACACAAGACAACACCTCGCACGACAACTGCGGTGCCAACTTACCATCACGTCCACCTGGGGTCGTTGCACGAGGAGACACACCGCCATCCAATGACAACCCCGCAGCCTGCAAATGGGCATCGAGACCATCGGGCTTGGAATGGCACACATCCTGCAGAGAGCCCTGTGTCAGAGGGCGCACGTGGGGGACTCCGTGAGGATGACAATGACAGACCTACTTCTTCTTGGGGGGGGGGGGGGGGGGCAAAACATAATAATCGAACAGCAGTTACCTGAAACTTCAGCAAATAATCACGCGAGTATACTCGCTTTGAGGCACCAAACGCGTCCTCCTCCACCGCTGCAGCCTTCGTGGAGGAACTTGCAGCACGTTGCTGCCAAAGGAAGGTCAGGTGCACTCGCACTGCATGGTCCGTCCGCAAAGCTCAAGAGCAAACATTACACCAAAACCACGAGCGGAAACAGAGGGGATGCAACGCACCGGACGAAGCTGGAACTCGTCTGCCTTCGGTGCCACAGGCACGGCAGGAGTGGGAATCGGCACGGTTTTGCCCAGCTGAACCAGCTGTTCCTCAGGCTGCAGCACAAGTCAAAAACGCAAGAAGGGATCTCGTCCCTGAATATCTTATTTGAGGGAGGTGTGGTGCCATCTCGAACATTTCCAATTTTGCCCCCAGACGCCAGTGTTCTCACCTGCTTGTCCCAGTCGACTTCGCCTTCTTCAAGCTCCTCAGCTGGTGCAGCAGCAGGGGCAGCAGCAGGTGCTGGTTCGGGAGCCTTGACAGGTTCAGGCTCAGCCTTCTTCTCGGTGTAAGCGTCCAACATGTCCCCCTTGCCATCCTTGTGCTTCTCCATCGCCTGAGTTTCATGTTACTACGTGACGAGGGTCTCGCAAGCAAAACGCTCAAAATCTGCGACGGCGAATCTGCGCCAAACAATCGCTGTGACATGAGAGGTGCGCTGAGGTCTCCCAAGTGCGTTTGAGACGTGTACGAGCGAGGGTGTGCCATGTCTGTCATATGGTTTAGATCTGGATGCACGCAACTAACCTGCTTTCGGTGCTCCTTGGTGGCAGACTTGCTTCGCTTGTCCTCAGTCGCCTGCGCTGGTGCTGGGGCTGCAGCGGGCTGTGCCGCTGGTGTCGGTGCGGGCGCTGGTGCAGGGGTGGGGGCAGGCGCGGGGATGTTGGCGACGGGAGTTGGTGCTGGAGCGGAAGCAGCTTGAGCACGAGCAGCGAGGGCTGCTGCTTCCGCTGCTGCTGCTTCGGCCTCCTGCTTGGCCTCAGCGGCGCGCTTCTTCGTGGCTTCAGCCTCCGCGCGCTTCTTTGCTGCTTCTGCCTCAAGGAATGCCTGTAGAGAGTTGGTTCAACCTCAAATCGAAGGAGACAAGTGATATTTAGGCCGGGAGCGCGGCGATTCAGAGGCGCTGGCGCAAAAAGAGGTTGTGGTGACGGTCTTGCCACTACGACTTCCAAAATCCTTTTGAGCAAGATGGAAAAAATAGGAGAAACTGCCACGAAATGCCGACCGTGTGCACGTTGAAAGAATTGCTCACGAACAAACAGTGCAAAGGACCCGCACGCCCAATTCGGGTACCTGTTGCGCGCGAGCCTCTGCCCCGTTGTCCTTCTGCTGCGGTGCGGATTCTGGCAAAGAGCTGGCCGGACCGGAAGCCGCGACCTGGCTCTGAGTCTGCGGGGCGGTGGGTGAGTGTTGCGTGTTGAGTGTTTGTGGCGACATTTCTGTTTGTTGCTCACGGCTCGTACTTGTGGTGGTTGTTTGTTTGTGACAAAGGTAGCAGAAATGCCTGTGCTCTTGGGTTGTGCGTGAATGACTGGTTCGGCGTGTTTCGGGCGGCGAGGGCAACTGGTCACGAACCTCGGTTTTGGCGGCGTCTTCCTTCGCTTCTGGAGTCTTACTTGTGTCAATGGGCAGGCCGGTTTCGGGGTCAGTGATTATGAGACCCCGCTTTTGCCTTGCTGCTGGCGCGGTTGTGCGAGCAAAGTTTGTCTGGGGTGCCTGCGCACCATGGGCGAACATATGGGGGGGGCCAGGGAACGCTGGCATATTGGGTCGGTAGTTGGAGGTCTGTGGGTAGTACTGTTGATTGCCGTATGAGCCGGGAACCATGCCTGCCATCCCCATCCCCATACCCCCCATCCCCCTGTTGTGCGGCGGACCACGAAACGCCCCAGGATTAAAATTGCTGCCCCTGTTCATGTTTTGGGGATTCTGCGATTCGGTGTTGGTGATTGGGCAGGCAAACATATAATCAGAACGCACCATGAACGGCATTTGGCCACCCGCACCCATTTGGCCACCAGGACCCATCGGACCCCCGCTCATTGGACCCATCGGCATTGGAGCCATTTGACCGCCAGGACCGCCCATTGGTCCACCCATTGCCGGACCACCCATTTGGTTACCTTGGCCCATCTGGCCGGTCTGACCCATCTGGCCGGCCTGACCCATCTGGCCGGCCTGACCCATCTGGCCGGCCTGGCCCATCTGGCCGGCCTGGCCTATCTGGCCGCCTTGGCCCATCTGGCCGCCTTGGCCCATCTGCCCGCCTTGTCCCATCTGACCGCCTTGGCCCATCTGGCCGCCTTGGCCCATCTGACCGCCTTGGCCCATCTGACCGCCTTGTCCCATCTGACCGCCTTGGCCCATCTGGCCGCCTTGGCCCATCTGGCCGCCTTGGCCCATCTGGCCGCCTGGTGGCATGGGACCACGGGAACCCATTTGGTTGCCAGGGCCACCCATTCCAACTACTTGACCCATTGGTCCGGCCATCGATCCGGCTTGAGCACTCATGCCCAGTGGAGCCTGACCTTGACCCAGCTGTGGCTGCCCCAACATCTGTCCCTGTCCGGACGGGAGCCCTTGCATTCCTTGCCCATCCCTTGGCTGCCACCCAGGAAGCGGTCCCTGATTCGGAGACCCCTGCATCTGACCGGGTGCCTGCCCCATCGGCTGGCCTCCTGGTGGACCTTGTTGCATCCCTTGACCCGCTTGGCTCCCAGATATGTCTGGGCGAGCCGCGGACTGATTTGCGGTCGTTCCGGCATGAAATGGTTGAAACCCACCATCCGATAGGCGCCGCTGCTGCTCCTCGCTTGAAGGCGGAGCAGAATGTGTGCGCATAGAATCATAAGCTGTGCGAGGCATAGCGGAAGGCTGTGGTGCAACCACAGCGCGCTGTGAATTCATGTCTGACGGCCCAGAGCCAGCGGCCCCGGGATTGCCCTTGCTAAATTGTTGCTGGGCTAATTTTTGCGACTGGTGCGTTGGAGACGAAGGTCCGCCTGGAAAGTTGTCACTTACGAAATCACACAAAAACAGTCCGATCCCACCCTGGTGTGGCGCCTGTGATCGTAGTTGCGAGTCGAAACCTTGCTGACCTCCCGGACTGCAGAACAAAGGGTCAAGACCAGAAAAAAACGTATTTGGCGTCCAAGTTGAACGGGAGTTTCAAACCGCCCAGTGTCATTGGCAGTTTCCAACAGCGCGGAGGGCACACTGGGGACACCGAGCAAAACTGCAAAATGGGGGGAAAGATTACCCGGGACCCAAGATGCTCGAGCCACCAGATTGCCCGGCAAGGCGCTGACCCGCCCTGCCGGATGAAGCTCCTGAACCTCGTCCTCCTACACCATTCCCCCCGTTTGCCCGAGGCTGGTTTGACATTCACCAACCGTGAAGAACTGATTGTCCCGGGTTGGGACACAGGGTTCTTCTGACTCTCTGTCACGCGTTGCCGCCCTTGAAAATGTCAACGTCAGTCATTTTGGGTCTTGGCCTTGTTCCCGCTGAAAAAATTGGAGGGAAGCGCGAGGTTGCTTCGGATAGGTTGGAAAGGAGAAATGGGACGAACCGACACGGTTTTTGGGTAAATATTGGGCACCTTTAATGAGTTGCCGTTTCCTCAATAATTGATGCCAAATCATTTACCGTTGAATCGATCAAGTGTTTGAAGTTGCGCCCGATTTACTTTTCGACACAGGTATGGGCGGCGTACAATCTTGAGAAATCCTGACGGGACCCCAAAATGGCCCGCCAAGAGGCGTGCCTCCTGCTTGTGTTGCTGTGTGTTGCATTTCCTGCACAAGCGCAGCTCCCCCAGGGCCTGATTGGAAGGCTTTCGATCGAGTTTGGTACAGTGGAGAACCCGTCGTCCAAGCCAATGAGAAGACTTTTTCCTGGTGTGCTCGAGAGTCAGCTGGAGGCACTCAAGAACGAAGAGACTATGGAAATGTTGGTCAATCTGGTTGGCAATCTCACCGCAGGAGAGTTGCATACGGTAAAACGCTTTGCTTTTGGCGGCCTCTTGATTCTTCTTCCAGATTGGAAAATCTTTGACTCGCGTTTCTCGGGGAATGGAATACTCCGTCCAAGGTTCTCGCACCGAGCTTATGCAATGTTGGCTGAGACTTGTCAGGTGGTTTTAATGGTCCAGTTCATCATACAATGCCGCGTGGGCTATTTGTTGGTGGCCCTGCTCTTCTGAACGCGGAGTGGGCTTTCGTTGACCTGATGGACCTGCTCCACGACATGGTCGCAGCCTTCGCTGAGCACGGGGTGCGTGATCGATCGCCCCATCAAGACAGCTAATTTCTTCCAAAAACACAAGGTTGCTTATTGGGCAGTTGCTGGGACCCTGCTGGGCGCAGTGCGGCATCAAGGCATTATTCCCTGGGACAACAACATCGATGTCGCGGTGCCACTGTCCCAGGCGCGCGAGTTCATAGCCGCACTGAGCTCTCTGCACAACAAAGGATGGGAGGTATCCACTCTGACCTCGATGCATTGTGTCCAGCTCACAGTCCTGGCGACAGGTGTGGTACGCGAGCTCGATCGGGTACAAGATTTACAAGGCTCATCGTTTCCCTCAGATTGAAATCTTTCCGGTCATTTTAGATCCCAACTCGAACAGATACAGGTGGGAGGCTTTCTGAATCGCCTCGTTGAACCGTCTTGGCTTCGCCCATGAACGCTCTTTTTGAAACGTCTTGGCTCCGCCCGTGATCGCTCTTGACAGATACTGTGCTCCACTGCTCGAGGGGGCCTGTTCGTTTGGCGCCGAAAGTGTGTTTCCCACTGAGTGAGTTCCTGTTTCGTGGCGGTCGTTACGCATCTCTTTCTCTCACGCGAGAGAGAGAGAGAGAGAGAGAGAGAGAGAGAGAGAGAATTATAATTGCGACGACGTAACGTGGTTGTCGGGAGGATCAGCGAGTCGGAGTTGTTTCCGCTGCGCATGGCCACGATAGAGATTGCGATGCGCTAGCGTGGTTGCCTGACCGCGATAGAGATTGCCATGCACTTAATGATGGAGATTGCCATGCACTAACGTGGTTGTCTGACCACGATAGAGATGTCGATGAAATAACGGTTGCCTTGCGCATGGTCACGATAGAGATTGCGATGCTCTAAGAGCAACTGCACCGGTCGTCGCTATCTCTACATTTATCGTCAAATAGAGTGGTAGCGATTTTCAACCGCACCGTTGGACCCCAAAATCGCTGCATTTGACTACAAAAATCGCTACAATTGTAGCGAATCGCTACATTTGTCGGCAAATGTAGGCAAATGTAGCGATACATGTAGCGATTGGATCGTCAAATGTAGTGATAGCGACGACCGGTGCAGTTGCCCGGCAGGTGGATCAGCGAGTCGGAGTTGTTTCCGCTGCGCATGGGCACGATAGAGATTGCGATGCACTAACGTGGTTG
>QUTJ01031261.1:0-10578 GCA_003573635.1 Goniomonas avonlea | reverse complement strand
GAGACAGAGAGAGAGAGTGTGTGTGTGAGAGAGAGAGTCCAGACCACAACCTACACGCCTGTTGCAGCTGAAGTTTTCATACAGCAACAGCACGACGAAATTGCGAAGATGGCATCGCAAGCTATAACCGATCAATGAGCGGCCAGGCAACTCACACTTGACACAAGATCGTGTTTCATCCCTTTGCGACCACCTCTCCCCCCCCGTTCCGCACCACCCCAGCCACTGCCGTCGCTGCTTGTTCTGCTACTGGTCTTGCTTTCAGAGGCACTTCCACCCCCAGACCCGCCACCCCCGATCCCTGCGTCACCACGTGCCCGCTGCCCTCCTGGCTCGTGCCCGTCCTGGTGTGGGTCGTTGGCACAGAACACAAGACGATGCGCTTGGAGCAATTTCCGCCCCCCTGGCTGCAGGACAACAATCGAAACTGCTCTAAGGAGCAGGATACTCACCGCCGAGGACGCCGAATCCCACGACATCGTGCTCGCACTTGAAGGGATTCTCAATGCAGCACCATCACGTGGTGGCGGGGGCACACTGATGGAGTCAATATAAACTTCGCTCCCGCCTGTGGCTGAAGCATTCTCAGGGTCAGTTTCAGCTGTCCCTGTTGCCGATGATGCCGTCGCTGTATCCGAGTCTGTGCGACTCGCACTTTGGGGTGGGCCGCTGTTCTGATCATCTTCGCCTGGAGTTCTGTTGGTACAATCAACGCATCTAATAGGAACTTGTGCACCATGCTCTGCGACTAGCGGGGTTTGCTTCAGTGATACGCAAGGGGTTCGTGGCAGAGTGTGTGGGACCATGCCAGCGATCCGTTCCTGCACAGGAGTCAGTTGACTCAGTGCACGTCAGCTGCTACCTCAATGATGGACAGCTCTCCTTCAAGACGATGGGCTGCTTGGCCTCGTCCTCCACCCGACTTATTGGCAGTCTTAGGTTTGAATGTCGCCTTCTGAGGGGCGGTCGCTCCGAGCCGGAGACTCTCGACGGCATTTTCCACGGCCCCAGACTCCGCAGCAAGAACACAGTTCTCCGGAGACTTGATCGAGGCCTTTTGGAGGGTGTCAGGAAACCACTGAGAGACAACTGCCACGCGCCTGTGATAACGCCTGAAAGGCCTTGCTGCGAAGGACGGCGTCCTGGGTGAATGTGATAGCACCTGCGAAGGGTTGGTGGTGGATGCGCGCAACGCATGACATGCTCACCAAGAGCAGTGACACCCCCAGCGTTGCGCAAGGCCAAACGCCCCGCATCACCGTCGTCGTTCGCGGTGTGACAGAGATACCGAACCTTGTCAACAGCGCCCAAAATCTTTTCTCGATAGGAAACGTACCCATCGGTCTCGGTGTAACCCAACAGGCACTCAACAAGCTCAGGCACCGAACTCAAGTCGATTGGTGTTGAAGGTGCGTGCCTTGGAGTCATGGGTGTGTGCGGGGTGTGTGGGGTAACTGCCTCGGACGAGGAGTCTTGCCCTGACACCTCAGCCATGATCGCGAACAAGGAAGATTTCCACGTATGCAGGACTCCGAACTGTTGGCTAGCGTTTTATTATTCGAAATCACCCATCTACATATTTCCACGCTAATGGTGGGGACGTTTGAAATGCGGCCTGCTTCCGCGCCACACACCATGAATTTCACCACAGCGTCGTTCGGGAAGGGGACAGCACGATCACTCTTTCACAAAGGAGTCTCACCAGGGGGCTCTTCAACTTTCCTCAAGGAAACTACTCGTGAAGTGTCTTCTACTCACAGCATGACGGTGGATTCTGCCTTGAATAGCACCGTGACCCCGAGCTACATGAGATCAACAAGCTGGGGACCGGGACTTGAACGTTTGGACTTTATACAGCCGCACAGCTCGGGAACGTTAAGGATGGAGCCGCACCGTCAAGGCAACTGCACCTTGTTTTGTGTCGAGCACTGACTTTTCGTGCAGTCTTTGCTCGCCCAGGAGGCGGAGGGGGCTCGGCTCCCAGAAAACCCAGGAACAGCGCAGAATGCTCTGTGTGCAAGCCCAACATTGCATCCCCACCGCAATCACCTCCTCGGCAACACTCCTTGGATGTAACAGTCTGTCTGGACGACCCCTACCGAGCTCGAACTGAGCTCAAGGACTTTTATTTTGCTTTCGATGGCCCGCACACCGATGAAAAGCGGCCAAGGCGTGAAAATCCTGCTCTGGTTAGCTTCATGGATAAAATATCCAGGCATCGGTCAAGGCAGTTAGAGCGCGAAAGACTCAGTCACGCGAGTCCCAGAGAAAAGGCGATCCTGAGCAAACTGCGTGTGTTTGATGAACATGGAGAGCCAACCTGCTGCTATGGGCTCCACGCTACTCACCGCTCTCCTGGTAGCGGCCGAGCCTCCGCTTGTCATAACGCCCTCCACTTGTCTTCTGAGCACGCGATGCACCAGGTGCCACCCGTGTCGCGTCCTGGCACCGCACCGCCAAAGCTGGCAAAAGCACAAAAGCCAGCGCACTGTCTGCCTCTGTCACCTGCTCGGCAGAGAACACCTGCGTCCGCGCGACGCTCTAATTCTCAAACATCGAATCATCCAGCGGTATAAACATCGGCCTGTTGCAGTCGCGCTGTTCTTGCGATATTTCTCGCTTTCGTTCTCAGTTTCTCTCTCGCTCTCTCTCCTCCTCCGTCCCTCTCTCAGCCACTCACTTGCTCCTCAGCAGCAGGGACGTTCGAAACCATGTGCGAATCTTTAGAAAATGAGTTTATGGATTAAGTATTTGTGTTGTTACAGAGACCCACGCCGCGAATCAGCTCAGTTGATTAGGGCAAAGAGTTGGTCTTTCACCAGCTTGTATCTTCCCATGGCTGCGGCTCGCTTTGACGACTGCAGAGGGTGTCAGGGCACGAAACCGGGGAGAGGATGATCATGACTAGAGATGCAAGGAGAGAGGGGGGGGGAGAGAGAGCGAGAGCGAGAGCGAGAGAGAGCGGATGGCAGGGAGGGAGGGAGGGAGAGAGAGAAACGAGGGGGTCACGTGCAGATCGGAGACGTGTGATCAGAGACGCACAACCCAGTGTTAGGGTTCCCTCTCACCACTCTCACACCACTCTTCACCATTATCACACCCCCCTCACCATCCTCACACCCCTTCACCACTCTCACACCCCCCCTCACCACTTTCACACCCCTCCTCACCACTCTCACTCCCCCTCTCACCACTCTCACACCACTCTCACTCCCCCTCTCACCACTCTCACCACTCTCACCACTCTCACACCACTCTCACTCCCCCTCTCACCACTCTCACTACTCTCACACCCCCTCTCACCACTCTCACACCCCCTCTCACCACTCTCACACCCTCTCACCACTCTCACACCTCCTCTCACATCTCTCACACCCCTCCACTCTCACACCCCCTCTTCACCACTCACACCCCCTCTCACCACTCACACCCCCTCTCACCACTCTCACACCAGGTACTCGTGAGAGTTTGTGCGGCTGATCTGAGAGAGAGCCCGAACAACTTGGCTGCCTCCGCCTGGAGGACTACGCGGCGCCACACACTCTCCCGTCGTCCACCGCACCACACGTCCTGGTGCAAAACTCTCCGGCACACAACCAAGGGTCAGCGAGAGAGAGGAGAGAGGGGAGGGGAGGAGAGGAGAGGAGAGAGAGAGAGAGAAAGATAGAGAGGGAGAGAGGGAAGGAGGGAGAGAGCTCGAAGCGAGAGAGAGGGGGGGGGGTTGCGTACCTGGAGAGCGTTTGTGCGGCTGATCTGAGAGAGAGCCCGAACAGACTTAGCTGCCTCTTCCAAGAGGCCTACAGCACTGTGGGGCAGGGCCTCTGGGTTGCCTGTGTGAAGAGTGTGATCCACTTGACAAGACTCGACAAGATTTGACAAGATTTGACAAGACTTGACAAGACTCTTGACAAGACTTGACAAGACTTGGAATGCCTCCTCCATGAGGCCTACAACATTGTGGGGCAGGGCCTCTGGGTTGCCTGTGTGAAGAGTGTGATCCACTTGACAAGACTCGACAAGATTTGACAAGACTTGACTACAATAGTAGCTGCTATTCATCGCTCGTTAGTTAGTTAATAGCTAGCTAGTATAAATAGCTGCTCTATGCTCTACTGTGCCGACATTGAGATTTACAGTTGGTTTCGAGACGAAGTCGAGACGCACCGTAGCACCGCTGTCTCACAGACTCGCAGAGCTTCGCCATGGTCGCAATCTCGTCCTTGTGTCGCTTGCTCCCCCCTTGCTGTGGCGCCAGCGCCAGTTTCTCAATGTCGGCACAGTGCCGGCTTAGTAGGTCTAGCTGCTGCTGCAAGTGCGAGGCAGGGTGTCGAGCGGCCGGCGGGGGTGGAGGAGCGCCAGTCGGTGGAGGAGGTTGTCGGGGGGGGAACGCGTGTTGAGGGTGCTGCTGCTGGTATTGTTGCGGGTGCTGCTGGTGGTGCTGTTGTGGCGATGGCTGGTTGCGGTTCTGGGAGGAGGTGTGAGTCTCCTCCCTCTCCCTCTCCCTCTCCCTCTCCACTCCCCCGCTCTCTCCCTGTGCTCTGTCGAGGTCTACTAGCTCCTGCGCGAGCCTTGCCACTGTCGCACTGTCTGCTCACACAACCTCTCTCATGCCTTCAGGCAGGTTCTCACGTGCGTGTAGTTGAGTGCCGACAAGCACGTCTAGCTGACTAGCACTGGTTCTGGGAGGAGTGTCCAATGCTGCGGCCGGTTCTGGGAGGAGGTGTGAGCGGGTGTGGTTGAGGTGCGGGCATAGTGCTGCACGTCTAGTGCTGCGGCCGGTTCTGGGAGGAGGTGTGAGCGGGTGTGGTTGAGGTGCGGGCATAGTGCTGCACGTCTAGTGCTGCGGCCGGTTCTGGGAGGAGGTGTGAGCGGGTGTGGTTGAGGTGCGGGCATAGTGCTGCACGTCTAGTGCTGCGRCCGGTTCTGGGAGGAGGKGTGAGCGGGTGTACTTGAGACGCGGCCACAGTGCGCACTCAACAGTCTAGCTGCTGCTGCGGCGGGGTGTCGAGTGGCCTGATGGCTGGTTCTGCTGCGTCCGGTTCTGGGAGGAGGTGTGAGCGGGTGTGAGATGGGAGTGTGGGGGCAGTGTCAGTAACTTCGCAAACACGCAGGAGAGGGAGAGGGATGATGGGAGTTGTGGAGCGGGGTGATGGGCGTAGGTGGGGCCAGTGTCAGCAACGGTTTCTCCTTCCAGGATCGGGATAGGGCTGATGAGAGTTGCCACCACAGGATGTCGTGCACACAACGCACGCAGCACGCAGGCCACTGCCGTGCACCGCGTCTGGAGTGTGAGCTGTGTGGTGTGTAAGCGCCTCAAGAATTTGTGTGCACTGTGTCTTGGGGTGTGTGCTGTGCGTGCGGTGTGAGCGCCTCAATAATTTGTGTGCACCGCGTCTGGGGTGTGAGCTGTGTGGCGTGTAAGCGCCTCAATAAATATCGATGCACCTGGTTGCGCTTGTCTGCACTGTGTCGTGTGGTGTGCGGTGTGTAGGCATCTCTTTCATGTGTTTGCACTGTGTCTTGGGGTGTGTGCTGTGCGTGCGGTGTGTAAGCACCTCTCGATGCACCTGCTTGCGCGCGTGTGCGTCGTGTGCGCGTGTAAGCACCTCAATAATTTGTGTGTGCTGTGCGTGGGCTGTGTGCACTACCTCTTGTGCGCGTGCGTGTGGTGTGTGCGCACATCAACAATGATCGATACGCACGGCAGTGACCTGCGTGCTTCTTCGGTGGTGTGCACTACCTCTTGTGGTGTGTGTGCGTGTGGTGTGTAAGCACATCAACATGAATGATCAATGCGCACACAAATTATTGAGGTGCTTACACACCGCACACCACAAGGCACGGGTGCACCGAGGTGCTTACACAGCCAGCACCATTAGACACAGCCCACACAAACTATTTCACCCACACAAACCCTTTCAAAAGATGCTGTAGCCATTGAATAAGAACGAGACCGCAAGCTGTGGACCAACTCTAGAATGCTTGCTGTCGTCGCGGGTTCAAGTCTGTCTCTGTGCTCTCCAAAATGGCTCAAACACTGATCTAAAGAGTGCCCCAGCAGCGCAAGGATCCGCCATACGACGCCGAGCGAGTAAAGTGGGAGAAAAGGAAGGCTCGGAACGCACCTGCATCGTCGGGGTCGAGGGGCCCTTGAGCAAGACATCGATGACCTCAAGACTGACACTTCGGCCCAGGATTATCAAGCTTCCTCGAGAAAGAGGAGGGCCTTCCTGCTGGGAGAGAAGAACTATCTCAGTCGAACGACCCGGCACTCGCATCCACGCTTTGTTTGTGTGCGACACACAGCGAAGATAGAAGCCGAACCCTTCCCGAAAGCATATTTCAGCATGGGTGCTCGAGACAGTCAAATCATTTGGGTCCATTTTAAGACCGTGTGACCCAGGATCCCGACCGAGGGGCACAGGGCAAGCTGTTGAAGCAATCGGGGGCAGGTTCACACCCTGGCACCTGAGGCTAAGGGTGCTCGCATTTTCACTGGGAGGAATAGTGGCCCCAAAGGACTGCCACTGCAAGACGATGCTATCGTCAGGCTGCTGATCTGGAGGGGTCTGCCGTCGAACGGGGCTGGCTGGATTCAACAGCAGCGACCTCGCCTGAGCAGCAGCGGCGTCGTAGTTGCTGGGGTCGTTTGGTCTGCTGCGCTCGGTGTTGAAATTCGGAACCCAACTTGCGGTGCCTGGGGCAGCGAATGAGCCTGACGTAGAGTTGGCCAATGAATTTGGGACAGTCTTCAAGGGCTCCCAACGTGAAGGCTCGATATCGCCGGCACCCAAGAACTTAAAGGGTTTGAAAGGCATTGGGGGGAGGGGTGGGTCGCCTGCATGCTGCCCTGGAGTTGAGGTGCCCGAGTTTAGACGTGTTGAAAAATCCTCAGGGAGTGAGGACAACGAACTTGCGTAATTCCTGCCACCATTTTGTCCCGAGAAATTTGAAGGGAACTGAGAATTCGAATTCGGAAACGCAGCAGTGTTGCGGGAGGCAGAAGTTTTGGATGACGATCCTCCAGAAAATGGTAGGTTTGTCTGTGGGATGCCCTGTGTGCCTTGAAACGGTGGGCGCGTTTGGGGCACACCGTCCATCCACACCGACTTCGTTTTCGAATGTGCTGTGTCCGGTGCTGCGTTAACTGGTTCACGCTACCCAATAGGTACGAATCATCTTCGATCTATCTCATCTATCTTTGGGCAGTGGGTCCGAAATGTACAGTGGGGGCGGCGCGCAGGCTGCGAGTCAGGTATGCATCAAAGTCCCTCGGACTAGCAAGTTCGAGACCATTCAAACCTTATCAGGGGGAGGCTGCAGGTGGCCCCGGTCCTCAGCCAGAGCTAGAGTACGGGGAGTTTCACAAGGTCGAAGGTTTTGAGCCCGGGATGACCAAGATGACCACGACCGTTGAGGGTCGAAAAGTCGGCCTGTTGCGATTCAAGGAGAAGGTTTTTTGTCTTGAGTATGTGGCACGATGAAAAATATCCAGGCTGACGTTTTGCAGTGCGATATGCTACCACTATGGCGGTCCGCTTTTCGATGGTCCGATCGAAGAGGTGAATGGAACAAATTGCATCAAATGCCCTTGGCACAACTATCTTGTGCGTGACCAGGCATTATTTTCAACGCTTGCTAACTTGTTTTTTGAGATTGAAATTGAAACTGGGAACGGCATGTTCACTTCATGGGACCACAAGACCAAGATTTCCGAATGGCAGTCCAAAGGAGTCCGTCAACGCACACACAAGTATGAAAGTTCCTTGTGTGCTTGGGCTGACCTACTTTTGCGCAGAGTCGAGGAGCGAGAGGATGGCCTGTACGTGGCGCTTTCCCGGGGAGGGGAACTTGCCAGCGACCAATATGCGTTTGCCAAAGGAGACGTGGTGATTCATGAATACTGAGCACAGTGCCAAGGTCCTGTATTTGGTGGTTGCAATGGGGAAATTAGGAAAAATTGACTAGCCGTTTCACCCTGCTCCGACCGTACTGCTCCCTGGTGGCCGGACCTCCTCCAAACTGCAGACCAGCCACAGATGACTGTCCACTCTCGGTAGGGATGCAAAATACCCACGGCTCACTGCCAATTGCATCCGGAAAGTTGGCCAGTGGTTGAGACTGGTCATTTTCGATAGTCCTTGGGTACTGTTGCGTCCCTAATGAACCAGGGAGGCGCTTGGAAGGTCTTTATGATTTCACCAAGCAGTTGATATCCCACACAGCAACAGAGACAGAGAGACACATACACACAGAGAGAAAGGATTCAAGCCATTCGAGAGAGAGCGAGAGCGAGAGAATTCAAGCCATGAGAGTGTGTGTGTGAGAGAGAGAGGGATTTGTCAGTGCCAGAGACACGCTCAAGCGAGATCCGTGCCACAAAACAACCACTCAGTGAGTCTAGCCTCGGCCAGGTTTGACTGCGTGTCAATCTCTATCTCTATATCTCAGCACAACCGAGGTCGAGGCGACCGTGCAGAGCTGGAGGAGTGCGTGCACCTCAAGCAGGGCGAGGTGGACACCCAGAGTGCCGAGTGCCGCCGTCCGGCTGACCTGTGCTGACCCTTCTCTCCCCTCGGTCCTCTCTCACCTTCTCTCTCTCTCTCTCTCTCCCCTCTCTCAAGATAAAAACCACCGGCTCTCTCGATCCATCTCCCGATTGATCTACATTTTTATCTATCCTTCCTCTCCCCTCACCTCTCTCACCTTCTCTCGGTTTAACAAGTAGGCACAAGGCAACGCTACGGATCTGTGGCTGCTCTCTGACACAAACAATCCCTAAATACCATGGACCGAAGGACCGCAGATACAAAATGTGCTGTAGCTCGGCATGATGAGGCCATGAACGGACCGGAGGACATTTTCAGTCAAGCCCAGGGGTCACAAAGGACGGGAGGCCGCTCGAAGGATCTCTTCTCCGACTGGGACCATTGGATCCGGTGTGGCGCGAGGAAGGAGCAGGAGCAACGCAGGCGCGCAGGGAGCTCGCACAACGGGAGCAACAGCGATGATGAGCCACCCGCGATTGGGATGCGACGACCCACAGTAGCGGAGGGAGGTGGCACGCAGGGCGGCGGAGCGCGGGGGGAGGTCGTGTGGCAACGGGCGCGGGAGCTCGGCCTGACGCCGTTTCTCGAGCATCCAACGGCTTGTCTAGTTGGATGTGAGGTGAGTTAGCGGGTCAGCTAACGCGAGTGCTAGCTGCGAAAACGCCGTTTCGAGTGGGAAACGACAGAGTTCTGTGCTGATAGCGTTATCAGCATAAAGACTTTATGCTGATGAATGACGGTTCAGCATAAAGATTTTGTGCTGATAGGGTTGAATCAGGGATTCAAGAGGGCCGGCTCGCACGATCCGACGCTGTTGAAAACCGAGGCAACCGCATCGTGTTGCGGTTCTCGGTTGCCTGGTGTTAGCTCTGTTCGTTAACCGCATCGTGTTGCGGTTCTCGGTTGCCTGGTGTTAGCTCTGTTCGTTAATTCCCCTTTCTCGCCCACACATGCGCGAGTAAAGGTTGTTCTAAGAGAGCCGAGTCACGCCATGGCCCCTTCTCTCTCTAACGTCGTTCGTGAGAGGAGAAAAACACTAGCGTTGCGGTTGGGGAACTGCTTCGTTTGGTCGGTGAAACTTTCTCGTTAGCATTTATCCGTGAAAATGTTCGGACTAGAAAATCCCCCGGGCGGGGGCATTTTCCATGGACGTTGAGATCGTCGGGCCGCCGACTTGACTGACCTAATCCCGACCGAGTAAGCAATGGAATTGCTAAATGGCTCGCACGTGCCTCAACGGCAGCTGCTTTCCTCAACGACCGACTAAGGGCTTCTGCCCTCCTTTTGTACCCCCTGCGGGGGGCATTTCAATAAATTTTACTTTACTCAGCTGCTTTCCTCAACGCGTTCATCGCAATGGCACATTCAGACAGTCTTCCCACTACTCGCTCCCGGGCTGCCTCTGGTCGCCCGGCATCGCCACCTCGTCCTGCTGCTTCTCAGGACGAGCAGGATTTGCATCCTGACACCATCTCCATGGAAGGAGTTTCGCAGGCGTCGTCGCCCCGCTCCGACCATTCCGACCGTTCCCCGAAGAGGTCCTCCAACGTGTCGACGCCATCCGAGCCGCTCTCGACAAGATCGGTGGCGCCTACCAAGCCAACCAGCTGAATTTGCTCGAAGAGTGCTTGGATTGCGAGGACGACATCCAGGTTGTCACGGACTTCCTCGACACCCTGGAGTCCTCCGTCCGGGTCAGGCTCGAAGCCGTCGAGGCCCGTCGCTCTGCCCGCTACGACCCCTTCTCCGACGTCGAGGATCCGAGATCCAATGGCTCTGGCACCCCCCTCTCGAGCATCCAACGGCTTGTCTAGTTGGATGTGAGGTGAGTTAGCGGGTCAGCTAACGCGAGTGCGAGCTGCGAAAACGCCGTTTCGAGCTCGAAACGACAGTTTTTTTGTTCTGATAGGGTTATCAGCATAAAGATATTGTGCTGATCGTGATCAGCATAATGATTTTGTGCTGATAGAGTGTTTGAATATTGGGATTCAAGAGGGCCGGCTCACGCCGATCCGGCGCTCTTGAAAGT
>QUTJ01031260.1:0-10571 GCA_003573635.1 Goniomonas avonlea | reverse complement strand
TGCCACTGCTGCACTGCCACTGCCACTGCCACTGCCTTGCGTGGCACTACTGCCACTGCTCCACCTGCACTGCCACTGCAACTGCATTGCGTGACCTGTGCCCCGCCACGGCAGCACTTCCACAGTCACTGCCAACTGCTTGCCCTGTCCCTGCCACTACGCACTGCACTGCGTGACACTAGTGACACTACTCGCACTGCTGCACTGCACTGCTGCGTCACATACTATCACCCTGTGCCCCGCCGCTCCTTCACTGGCACTCAGCTAGGACCCTTCTGCTTTCCATTTCAAACCCCAGGCTACCATCAGGCCTGCGCGTGCACGCCCCGATAAAGCAGAGGCAGTGCACAGTGCCGCACAGGCAAGGCAGTAACAATGCAAGTGCAAGTAGCAGCAGTCACGCATGCTGTGGGGTTGGAAATCGACTGGGGTCACTGCTCTTCGTCTGGCCAGTTGTGCTCCTCGCACCGAAATAGTCGTTTTTCCAGAGTTCGAGAGCGCGTTCGGTCACCCTGTAGTTTTGATCCGCAGACAGACTCAAACCAAGCACTCGAAGCAATGCGTCCCAAACCTGCAGACAAGGTCGGTGTGGCTGCCAGAGGGGCGTTTCACAGCTGTTCTGTCCGCGCATTTTTGCATTTGTGGCGACTAGACACGCGTTTGACAACTGGACACGCGTTTGACTACCAAGACGCTAAAGGATGCTAGTTCACGAAAGAACGACTGTGGGCAATTGCTGCAGGAGATATTCACTCAGTGCTATCCAGCTCGATACTCGAGAGATACAATCAGACAGAAGAAGGTAGAAGGGGAGAAGGGGACATGCGTTTGGCCACTGGGCATGTGTTTGCCTACTGGGCATGCAATTGACTACCGGACATGCATTTGACTACGGTCAGTGACCTCCACGTTTGACTGGTGTCCCTCCTGTGCGTGTGCACAAACATCTTGCGAGTTCGTGTCCTGTCTGTCCTGCACTCGTGGGGCAGGCCTCCCTCTCTCTGTGCGCAATGCGTGCGAGTCTATGACAGTTTGGCAAAACGGATAAGGTTTGCTCGCCTTGCCTCCCCCTGCTCCCAGTGGTCTTTTCATTGGTCGGTGGAGGCGTGTTGTGTGTGAAGTTGTCCAGTGAGAGTGTTGAACTGCGAGAGAGGAAACGAGAGGTGAGCCGACGCTAGGTGTAGGTGCCGGACCTGGGTGAAGGCAGTCTGTGGACTTGCTTCCAGCAAAAGCTCCAACTCGTGAAGCAACAGAACCATCTGTGTGGGAGTGAGCGTGGAAGAAGGACAGGTGTCAACGTGACAGGAGCAGGAGTCTGGAGGGAGTGACCGGATAGCAAGTATCAGAGTGCAGGTGACAAGAGTGCGGCAATGACAGGTGACAGGGTGCGGAACGAGAAAATGCTTTCGGGCGGACAGACCTTGGGGCTATTCGCGCCACCTGAGGTCGGCCACGCGTTCAAGACAGAGTGGAGAACCACTGGGGCCTGTGTCGGGTCCACCTGCTCCAGCGTCACGCTTCAAGTTCGCAAGGCAGGCCGTACTTGTCTCTTCCTCCCTCTCCCTGGCTCCCCGCTCTCTCTCCACCCTCCCCTCCACCCTCCCCTCCCCCCCCACCCTCGTCCCTCCTCTCTCCCTCCTCTCTCCCCCTCAAAATAGCCAACTCGGACAGAGAGCTGAATGGTGCTGTCGCAAATCAGGGGATCGGCTCGGGAGGAATGTGCGCCGAATTGCAATGGAGGCGGCAGTAAGCTGGGGGACGAGGGAGACGATGGAAGATGAGGTGAAACCTGGCCGGACCCAGTTGAAACCCTGTCCACTTGGCGAGTTGTTTTCGCGAGTGAGATAACTCAAGAAACACGACAACCGATTCAGTTCGAGCTCGGGCGATCGTCATACAAATCCGGGGGTCCTGTTCCTCGCTCTCTCTTTTCCTCTCTGTAAATATGGTGGGCTGCTGACCTTGACATACGCAGCGAGCAGTCGGACCAGTGGCTTATGGTAAAGGTCCAAAGTGGCAGTCGTAAAGTCGACCATCGAGTTGATCGAGTGCAAAGGGAGCACACAATTGGTCAGGACCCAATGGAACCCGTCGCGGCTCGGGTCTTGAACACCTCTCACCGCTGCCGCGAGGAGCTGTAGGGATTGTCATCTCCATCGCTGGGCAGGGGCAGTTCAACAGCAACGATTACGCTAAATAAATAAATAAATAAACGCACCTCAAGCAACGCGCATAGTCCAGATGACGAGGGAACGTGTCCTTGCAGCCCAGCTGCTGTGTGTGGTTTGTAGTTTGGCATCGGGGCAGCAGGCCCAGCACCACCCATTCGTCCCATTTGCGCAGGTAGCACCCCTGGTGGTGCTTCATCCGGTTCTTCTACTCGAAGCTGTTGTGGGTTGGCCACAAACCGGCGAAGCTGTCCACCTATCCGCTTACGTATCGCGGTCCGGAGTGGGACGAAGTGGCGGTAGACGGCGTGCGCCACAGATCGCAGCATGCCAATTTCGTCTTGGCGGCAACAGAAGAGGCGACTTATCATGATAGTTGAAAAGCGTGCATCAAGTCCCGGGCAAGGGTCGGACTGGACACCATCGACAAAGCAGTCGATGCAATCCATGAAGAACGAATATGCAGGCTCCAATGTGGTCGAGAACACTGCTGACATTGTGTGTGGGTTTGCGTTCCAAGACGGGTCAAGTAAAAATGTGTCTGCTGCTTGCCATACTGCAATAAGGAGTCGCCCGGCGTCCGCCATCAGCTTGGAACCCTCCTCGTCGGAAACCTCGAGCATTGCGACCCGCCCGGAAGTCGAGTGTCCAGCGAGCTCTTCCAGAGCTTCTGACCGCTTGGCGATAACGTCGACATCGGCTCCGCTGTTCTCAACAATCGTTGAAATCAACTCGTGCAGTCTTTCTTTGGTAGTCATATGCCGCACCGCCACTTTGTCACAGGCTTTGTGCGCTGCCTCAACGCTGAAGGTTCGTAGTATTCGCTTCATACGGATGAATCACCGATCACGAAAAGGCAAAAAGTCAAACTAGCGGTCACCCCCACATGATAGATGTGCGATACCATATAAAGAGGTCACGGTGACGTTTCTGATGGCTGTCACTCCAATCATTCCCTGTGTCTATCCACATCGCACGAGTTGTTGCCTCAGTC
This sequence comes from Goniomonas avonlea, assembly GCA_003573635.1. Classification (NCBI taxonomy): domain Eukaryota; class Cryptophyceae; order Goniomonadida; family Goniomonadaceae; genus Goniomonas; species Goniomonas avonlea. The sequence goes on along the minus strand of QUTJ01031260.1, from coordinate 7,409 downwards.
TCAAGTCGCCATGGTGGTGAGTTTTGCGCGTGCAGCGTCGTTCTCGTCCTTACACAGTGCAGATGCACCAATATCAAGTCGTTGGGCGTGGTAACCCCAAGGATGTCCACGACAAGCCCACCCTGTTCCGCATGAACCTTTTTGCCCCCACTAAGGTCACGGCCAAGAGCCGCTTCTGGTACTATCTGTCCCGCATGAAGAAGATTCGTCGTTGCCACGGCGAGGTCATCTCCGTGAACGAGGTGCGTCTCGGTGTTAATCTGTTCTGTTGTTTGCTTTGATGTGTCTTTTGCTCGTGGTTTCTCTCTGGATGTGTTCCTTGCTCATCGGTATTCTAGGTCTACGAGAAGAAGCCCGAGCAGGTCAAGACCTACGGCATCTGGCTGCGCTACGATTCGCGCACTGGCTCGCACAACATGTTCCGCGAGTACAGGGACTGCAAGCTGTCCAGCGCTGTCGACCGCTGCTGTGAGTTTTCTGTCTTGACAGGATGCACATGTTTGTTGACCACCATCCGCAGACCAGGACATGTCTGCCCGCCACCGCTGCCCCTTCAGCCGCATTCAGATCATCCGCACTGCTGTGATCCCTCCTAACAAGGCCAAGCGTGCTGGTGTCCAGGAGTACTTGGTACGTGACAGATTTTTGTCCCGTTGGCTTGCATCGGCTGACGGCGAGTTCTCTTCCGCAGAAGGCCGATATCAAGTTCCCCGTCCTCCACAAGGTCCCCCGTGCCCCCGAAAAGAAGTTCCGCACAACATTCAAGGCCAACCGACCGCACACGGTCACGGCCTAAGTGTAGAACTTGGCTGGCATTGGTGTTGGTGCAATACATCGAAGAACTTGGGCGACAAAAAGCGACTGATGTTCACACAGTGATTTTCGTTCATGGGTTTATGGATGAGCGCAGTGTTAATTTTCGCTTCGATCGTAGGATAGTCTCATTCAGTTGGCGTGGTCTCGTGAATCGGTTTGCTTGGTCATGCCCACACCGTCCTTTGAAGAAAGCCCCTTGGCATCGAACTGCACCCAATCTCATCAAAGGTCTCAATGTGTGTCTCGTTTACTGTTCGGGCCGAGAACTTATCTGTTCAAACTGGACAACATGACGGGAGCTAGGCAAGGCGCTGAGTGATCCATTCCACAATGCAGGTCATCAGCTCCTCGCGCTCAGGCTCGTTGAGGACCTGGCGGTATGAGTGAGGACCGCGCACGTTCCCTTCGTCAAACACACCTCATGGAAGGCTCCTGGAACAATCCGAATGGTCTTGTCCTCACTCCGTGTATCAGCCACAAACCTCTCAGATGCCTTTTCGCAGCAAAGAGAGTCATGATCTCCATGAATGAGCTGCGACGGTTACGGAGTTGATCACAATCTTGATCTCAGAGAAAATAATTGGCTAAACTCACCAATAGAGGTTCGCGAAATTGTGCTGCGTTCTGAACGAGGTGTGCGCTTGCCTTCGTAACTTCAAGGAACAGCAAGAATGACGCCGTAGCATGGACCAGAGGGTCTGAACCGTAAGACGCACGGACCTGCGGTCAGAAACTTATGCGTGTGAAACTCAACATCATATTATCCTGAGGCCAGATTCTCACGTTATCTCATGAAATTTCAATGAACACGGCGAGCCAATTATATAATTGTCCCACCTCAGGGCTCCGAGACACCGCGTTAGGTTCGATGTTGCCGGTAATTGTGAAATTGGGGGAAACACCACCCTGCGGACAGTCAACGAAGCAACAAGGAAAAAAAAGGTGCATCTCATGAACATGCAAGAGCCTTACCAGTAGAGTCGCAAGATTGACCTGGTACGCTGGAATGACGAGTTTTCGGCCGATAGCAGGTCCCGTTGCGATGACCCCGTGCACCGTTTGCTGTGATCTCCAGTCAGTGACTGGATACAAAGAAAGTGTAACGAAGCAACACCTTATTCTCTTCCCAAAGACGGTGCCGGAGAACCAGAAGCCCACCCATGCTGTGGCCCATGAGAAATCGGGGCACTTCTGTGCCTGCGAGCTCCAGCAAGGCCGAGATATCAGACATGATCTGCCGCACAAGTTAAAACTGTTACGTTAGATGTTTCACGCACTAGGTCAAAACTTGGCCAAACACCACGCAACCCCCTTGTGCGTCCGTGGCCCCTCAGGTCAATTGCGAAGACAGTCACGTTGGCTTCGTTGAACCGCTGAGCCACATGGTTGTAGCGTCCAGAGTGTTCCTGGATAAAACATGCATACATAAGCTTTGTGGAACAACTTGGCAGAAGCCAACTCACACCAAAACCATGGACGAGGCACACTGTCGCTTTTTTCTGACTGTCGGCGTCCCATCGCCGGTAAAACACATGAGCTCCATCAGAACTCTTCAAAGTCCCTTCGTGGCTCGGAGATTTCCCTACGTATGGCTGACGCTCACGCGATAAAAGAGCGGCGCATGACTCGCACACTCTGGAAAGTCGCGGGCCGGTTGATCTGCGAGAGGAGCAGCTATCGCAGAAAATGTCCCCACACTGTCTGCAATGGTGCCGTCTCACCAAAAGCGAGAAGTTGACCTTGCAGTCTGTACACGATGTCACAGTATCATCGCTTTTCCAGTTGGCGGTGGCACTAGGAGCAGGGGGGGACTCCTCCTGGCTTGGCGGCATGGAATGAAAATTTCGCAATTCGCGTCGAATTTCGCGACGCCCAAGACTTCTTGGTCTAGCGAGACTTGAAGTTTTTTGTGGGATATCAAACTTACCTAATAGTTTATAGTCAACACCTTATCACTACAATTTAAAGATATGTATTTACTCAATGTTAGTTGAACTTTTAATGCGGGTGGTGATCTCAGCGGTGCGATCGTGTAATTTAGCGAGCTCACTTGAGGTCTTTGGGCCTTGTCACAGACTCCAAACCCCAACTTTCCCGCGTCATGGCCGTCGCCGCTTCGCACGCTGAACAAGAGGTCGTTGCTGAGGAGGAATGCGATGCTGGGCCCATTCCTATTGCTCGGCTTGAGGTCAGTGTGATACTTGCTGGTCAGAAATGACCGATCCTTCAGGGCTCTGGTATAACTGCTGGAGACATCAAGAAGCTTCTTGAGGCTGGATACTACACTGTGGAAGCAGTCGCCTATGCAACAAAGAAGATGCTCATTGGAATCAAAGGCATTAGTGAGGCAAAAGCTGACAAACTTGTTGAGACTGGTATGTTGATGTGCGCTGATTGCGGGCCAAAGTGACTCCGAACAGCTTGCAAATTCGTGCCAATGGGCTTCACCACCGCCACAGAGGTCCGTGTCATTTTTGCGCTCTTGTGTAACTGACCTTCCACTAGTACCACCGGCAACGGGCGGAGATTATTCAGCTCACGACTGGAAGCAAAGAGCTGGACAAGCTGTTGGAAGGTGGATTTGAGACGGGATCCATTACCGAAATCTTTGGCGAGTTCAGGACCGGAAAGACACAACTGTGTCACCAGCTTTGTGTGACTTGCCAGTTGCCTCTCGATTCAGGAGGTGGTGAGGGCAAGGCGATTTACGTGGACACGGAGGGCACGTTCCGCCCGCAGAGGCTGCTTGCCATCGCCGAGAGGTATGTGTGGTCTCATTGATCTTGATTCACCTGATTATGCACCAGATATGGTCTCAACGGCGATGATGTGCTTGACAACGTTGCGTATGCGCGTGCGTACAATTCCGATCACCAGTCCTCCCTCCTTGTCCAAGCCGCAGCAATGATGTCGGAGTCTCGGTGAGGTTCTCGTTCGCCTCTGTTTCCAGCTGACACTTTCAGGTATGCATTGTTGGTCATTGATAGCGCAACTGCGTTGTATCGAACCGATTATTCTGGTCGTGGAGAACTCGCGGCGCGCCAGATGCACCTTGCTCGATTTCTGCGCTCGCTGTTGCGTTTGGCGGACGAGGTTTGTCACTTGTTTCGAGAGGATGTGTCTCACTCCTCGTAGTTTGGTGTTGCCGTTGTGGTGACGAATCAGGTGGTCGCTCAAGTTGATGGCGGTAGCGTTTTTCAAGCAGACCCCAAAAAACCGATTGGTGGGAACATCATGGCGCACGCCTCCACAACACGGTGTGTGCTTTGATCCAAGCATTGTGCAATGCGAACGATCTTACACTCTTCAGTTTGTCTTTGCGCAAGGGTCGAGGCGAGACTCGCATCTGCAAGATCTACGACTCACCCAGCTTGCCGGAAGCCGAAGCCATGTTCAGGTCTGCCTGATCTTTATTTCTTCTGTTTCCTCACATACCAAACAGCATTCAACCAAACGGCATTGGTGATGGCTCAGAGTAAGTGTCCGCGCACCAGCAGCCTCTTTGTACAAGCCCGGCGCCTCTGAAGGCGAGACCACGAGGCTGACGGCTCGGTTTGGAATCGGCCGTCGGTTTAATATATTTAGTTCAAACAAGCGGAGTCGATCGAACTTGACTTCAAATCAGATGGCCCGGCCGTCAGCTAACAGAGGACCGCAGAATTGGTGACGAATTCTCAATGTGTCAACATCTTACCCGTGACAAGGAAAGCCATCAAGTCAGTGTTCCAGGACACGTTCGACTCCTTTTCAAGTCGGGTGTTCTCCTCGTAGATTGAATGGGTACCGAACGTAATACATCCTTTAACCGCGGTCACAACGCCGGTGAGTTGTTTCAAAAGCAGCTGGGTCGGATCTTGCGCGTGCAAGATCTTGGCAAAGACCGTGACTTGATCACCAACCTTGACCTCCGCAATCCTCTGGGTGATCTGATACTGAGGACCCTGGTCTGGAGCTGCAGCTGAAAATAGCACTGTGCGGCAGGCATTATCTGGTCCCATCTGGAGGTCCGTGACCGGTACTTCCACGGCGGGGTCCTGTAGCCGGATGCATTCCGGAAGGATCTCGCCGACAATCTGCTTCTTGATGCAAATCTTGCGATTGTGTGTTGTGATAACATAAACCTCTTGGCGAGGTGTGAGAGTCGCCGGCGACACATGTCGAACCAACGGGGGCCAGAAGGGCCCATCCGACTCTTCCATGTTGTCCGCCATTTTCTTGAACCTGTCAACCACGATGACGCGGTCACTTAAACCCACGACGAATCCCCTGTTTCCTTTTTCGATGTTGGCACGGTCGCTCAGCGTTGTGCTGCTGGCCTGCCTGGTGATCTTCGTCGCTGGTGACGGGTCACCATCCTTTCAGCTGCACGATGATGTGCCAATTCAGTGTCTGAACTCCAGTGGTGTGTGGGGCGCACCCCCCGTTTGTGAAGAGGTAATCTTCGCGAAATTTGAGCTTGGCATGTAACTATCAACAGACGGGTGGCGAGCTCTCGTTCAAGTTTGGTGTCGACACGTTCATGTATTGTGGCCTTCATATTACAACTGATGACGAGTACAAGCGTATGGTTCGGCTCATCCGCACCCAAGGTCAGTGCCCATGGCGTCGTTTTTCTTTCTCAACGATCGTGCAGAGAACTTGAATTGCCGGATTCCATTTTCTGCAGACAAAACGTTCTGGGTACCATTCACCATTCCATTTTGGGGTGTCGTTGAGCCCACCCATTTCCACGTGGACAACCACCTCAATTTCATTTTCCATGTGGATGCTGGAAAGATTATTGGTGCAGCAGTCTACCCCGGTTTGTTCCGCAAATGGCGTTTTTCAGCATAATCATTGAAACCTGTTGTAGTGCGGGATAGATTCCAGTACGGGAAAATTGGGAGCGTCCTGAACTTGCATGGACCGGTGCGGTGGTTCAACCAGCACAGTTTCTCCAGTCTTTCAAATGTGCGTCGTCTTTTTTTTCGAGCTGTTCCTGCTCCATTTATTTTAGTTATTGCTTGCTTGCGTCCACCCGTCTCACTTTTGATCTCACCTTGAATGCAGACTGAGTCGGACGTACAAGCCTCATCGACCGAGGCCACCCAGGTGTATTTGTACGTTGCCATCCTCATGGCTGTTGTGTCTGTGTTGGCCACACTTGTCGGTGTGGGCATCTTTTACAAGTTTTACCTCCGCCCCCACCTTGTCAGAAAGTTTCTCAAGAAGGAGTGAATTGAATGAATCAAGACAATTTTGATACGTGGACTCGCTGTCACAGAAATCATGTTTCACCTCCTCCGCCACGTTTCTGGCTTTCCCATTGTTTTCCTAGTCATCCTACGAATGGCAACAGGTTGGTCCACTTGTTCTGCACCTAGAGACGCCAGAGACTCGCTGCACACGAATTCTGGAGACCACAGCATGGAAAACGCCTGCGGCATGGTCAGCGGTTGTGTTACTAGAGTCATGGCATGCAAAACCTGCCTTGCTGCAGCTTGGTCCTTGTGGCGCCTGAAGCATGATGGCAGCCGGCGGATCCACTACAACCCCTCACGATCGCCGTTAACATTCATGGGACTCGAAAACAAGACACAAGTGGTGCGACAAGCCCTCATGGCACCAAGCGAGGGCTAATCCCAAGTATTTGAAAAGATAGCTATGTTTGAGGGTGAAGCAATCATGAAATCCACGCACAACGGACCTTGGCAGTTATTTATAGACCTCTCGCCCTCGGTCTAACCGGCCGTGGGGAAAGGTGGATCGTTCAGTGAAAGTGTTTCATACAGGATCGCCGCCGACGGTAGTGAACGAGGCACTACGGTTGTGCCGCCACTCGCGTCAGTTCCAGGAACGAAGGTCATACATGAGCATAACGTCAGAGGTCCGAGTTACCGAGCGTTGATGATAAGAAACTCGGGAGCAAGTCATCGGAGTACGAGTCGCAACTAATACGCGAGTCCATAGACTTGGTGAGCGAGCGTTGATAAGAAACTCACAGTCGCGCGAAACAGTGTCCAACAACATCATCATACCAATCATTGTACAGTCTGCAAGCTACGTAGCAACAAAGACGCTATCAAGGCAGTGACTCAGCCCAGGCCCCTGCGTCCGGGCGCATTGAGTCGATGGCATCTCTCTCTCAAGCTTGAATCCACTCCCCCTCCCCCTCCCCCTCTCCCTCTCCCTCTCCCTCTCCCTCTCCCTCTCACTCTCCCTCTCTCTCTCTCTCTCCCTCTCTCTCTCTCTCTCTCTGGCAAAACGCCGTTTCAGTTGGCTCCAGGTCCTTTTTGGCAAAAAGCCGTTCTCTTCAGCAAAACGCCGTTCTCTTCGGCTTCGGCAAACTCTTCCTGCTCGGCAAATCCCCCTGCTGAGACCAAACGCCAGGGAGTGACAAGAATCGGGCAGGACTCTCGCATACAAGACCCGGGCAAGACTCTCGCATACAGGAGCCGGGCAAGACTCTCGCGCAGCCGACCTTGCTCCCTACTCGATGCCACAGGTGGCAGGGGGCGAGTTGGCCTTTCAAGCATGGCAGTCTCGCAGGTTGCCTGCTGGTTACTTGCTCAACGGGAGGAGCGTGCGTGCGCGCGCGCACGTGCGTGTGTGTG
>QUTJ01031259.1:0-10559 GCA_003573635.1 Goniomonas avonlea | reverse complement strand
GAGAGAGAGAGAGAGGAGAGAGAGAGAGAGAGAGAGAGAGAGAGGAGAGAGAGAGAGAGCGAGAGAGAGGAGAGAGTGGGCGAGTGAGGGAGGGAGCGGTGGCAGAGCTCGAACCTGTTCCGCAGTTGTCGCATCCTCCGGCTTCTTGTCCTCACGGACACGGACAAGCCGAGGGAACCGAAGGCCCACGCCCTTCTCGGGGTGCACCTCACCAGCAGCAGCTTTGTGGACGGGAGAGATCGACAAGTCGGCAGCCATGATTTCCCACACGACGGTCGGCTCGAACCACACGTCTGGGCGGTGGTTGGGGACGTCGGCCCAGGAGTAGTAGGGTCTGTGGCGTTCAATCAAAAGATGTTATAGTCATTGATTACAAACGGAAAATGATCATAATCTCAATTGATTACAAAAGTGTCGCAAGGGTGCTGCGGCCTGGGCGATTCGGTGCTACCGCACAACCAGCACTCTCCCGTGTTCGTTCCTATCTCTCCCCCTGTGTCTCTGTCTGTCTGGATGGATACAGGTCTCTCTGTGAGGTTGCGTTACTGTTGCGTTGGGGGCGTCGGCCCAGGAGTAGTAGGGTCTGTGGCGTTCAATCAAAAGATGTTATAGTCATTGATTACAAACGGAAAATGATCATAATCTCAATTGATTACAAAAGTGTCGCAAGGGTGCTGCGGCCTGGGCGATTCGGTGCTACCGCACAACCAGCACTCTCCCGTGTTCGTTCCTATCTCTCCCCCTGTGTCTCTGTCTGTCTGGATGGATACAGGTCTCTCTGTGAGGTTGCGTTACTGTTGCGTTGGGGGCGTCGGCCCAGGAGTAGTAGGGTGTGAGCTTGCGTTACTGGTGCGGTCTCCTGTGCCAGCCGCCGTATCAGCTCGCTCGCTCGCTCTCGTGATCTTTCAAAAGATGTTCATTGATGCCAAACGGAGAGTGATCATAATCTCAATTGATTACAAAACTGTCGCTGTGTGCATCAGATCCCTAGATCGCTCTAAACAGCCGCGGAGACAGCCGCGGAGATCGCCTGCTAACCAGAGGCGAAGTGATATGGGAGCGCGACATGCGACGAGATGTGTGATAACGTGGCGTGCGAGGCGTGCTGTGTCAGGTTATATCTGAGGCAGAAGCTGGCAAAGTGGATGGAGAGAGGGAGGGAGAGAGGAAGGGAGGGAGAGAGGGGAAAAAAAGAGAGAAAAAGGTGATCGCGGGGGAGGGGAGGGGCAGCACATGTTTACCCAAACACACACCTTGGCGCTGGAATCTCGGACTTTTCCAACGTCTTAGTGAACTCGGACAGCTGCTCATCTGAAAAGCCTGTGCCAAGCTGCGAGGGGCTTGGGTCAGAGTCAAACCGAACATGACAAGCCATTAGGCTTTTCGGGGCTTGTCAGCACTGACGAACGGATTACACCACAAAGCGACAACTTCTTCAAACAGATTGCACGGGCAGCTTGTCCCTAATGCATCTTGATCTCCGCATCAGATTCAGATTAGAGGAGCGAGGGAGAGGGGAGAGGGGAAGAGGGAAAGGGAGGGAGGATTCCAACCAGCAGCGCGGACAAGCACAGAGGGAGAGAGGCCACGCCTACGAACCTTGCAGATGCTCTGGAACTCTTCGTCGTCGGGGTTGTAACAAGCCAGCAGGTAGGCACCGAACACGCCAGCGCGCTTGCCTTTCCCGCGGTAGCCGGCAATCGGAACGAGGTCAAACGAATCTGTCATGCCGGCGAGGTAATCCTTCTTGACCTGGGGGAGCGTGATCAACACGCACCCGGATCGGTCATGTGGTGGCTTGTCGTGTCATGCCGCGTCATGTCGTGTCATGTCGGATAATCAGATGGCAGATCGAGGATGCTGCACCACACCACCATCACAGAAAGAAGAGGGGAAACAAACACAGATTGTCAAGCCAACGGGTGCAGCCGTGCAACTTCGGAGGGTCGACAGACCTTGAGCCACTTGTGGGATCGCTTGTCAGGCTGGTAGGTGGCAGAGCCACCCTCGAGAGTCTTGACCATCAGCCCTTCGCACCGGTCGGTAACGGCCAGGTTCAAGAATTCCTGCAGCGGCGAGGTTGGTGCACGCCACGAGTGTTGGTGAGCCAGCATGACTGATCTGTCTCTGTCTCTGTCTCTGTCTCTGTCTCTGTCTCCGCTCTCAGTCGAACTCTCTCGCCCGCTCTTGCCCCCCCCCCCCCCCCTCTCTCTCCCTCTCTCTCCCTCTCTCCCTCCCTCTCGTGCGCCTGTCACCAACCCCACCAATCCCCTCTCGGATTGCAATCCACTGCGGCAAGGGGGTCGGAGCTAGCCGATGTGTCATCCGCCGTGTTGAGTTCTCTGAGAGGAAGAGCGAGGATTGGGTGCAGTCGAGAGCCTCACCAAAATGTCCTCAGTCTCCGAGGCATCCATGTGCTTTGCATACATGCATCGCCCTTCGATCTCCTGGACGGACTCGTACATCTTGGAGCGACGAGTGGCGAACGACTCCTTGAGCAACGACTGTGTTCCAAGTCAGTACCGGCGTCTTCTCCAGACATTCGAGCTCGCTGGCGTGAGTGCAACCAAAAGCTCGCTCATGTTGAGTGCGACCATACGAGACAATCCAATTGCAACTTGCGGTGTCAAGGTGATACTCTCAACCTCCCTTCCTCAGACATTCCACTCTGATCACTCACCCTACTCCCTCACTTGGTTCCCCCCTCAAGGGGGCGACAGGCCGAACTACACAATCGCCAATGACCCTCAACGGGTGTAACAACCCGTTTGACCAATCCTGTATCAGAATACATCCTACCTCTCCATTGAGAAAGATCATGTCGAAGACATAGAGGCACACTTGGACCTTGACATCCTCCACCGTCACATCCTGGCACAGAGGTTAACGTCAGAACGGTGGGCTGAGAGTAAGAGTGAGAGTGAGAGTGAGGTTGACGGCGAAGGGCAGGGCCAGGCAGAAACAAGGACAGTGATCTTTCGAGCATCAGCACATGTGGTTATACCTTGCGCGAGCGGGTGCTGAGAACTTGGAAGGGCAAGATGCCACCCTTTTCAATGTCATACGCGACGACCTCGCAATCCAAAATACACGACTTGACGCTCGGAGAGAGCACCTGCACGAGGTCGAGTCATGCCGAAGCCCCCCCCCCCGCCCGCGCGCAAAAACAAGAGAAGGATCCCAATAAAAACAAGAGTTCAATAGCGGATTGAAAAGCACGGAGACCCACCTCAGGCATCAGAGCAATCAAATCAGGATACTTGCTCGTGTTGTCCTCAGCACTGCGGCTGAAAATTTTGTGGGACCCATCCTCCAAAACATGGATCTGCGACGATCGGTTCAGGACGAGAGGGAGAGCTATCTGCCACATTCAATCGTTGACCCGTCCATCACCGAGGTGCACCCTTCTCCAACTCGTGCGAGTGGCATACAATCCGATTTCACCCAACAGCCCCCAGTCTTGTACGTTGTCCGCACGCCGGTGACCTACACGGTTTCTGCCTCTTCATATCTCACCACATGGATGAAAGGGCAACATAAAACCTGGGCGCACCTGGCCGCGTTCCCCGTCGTACTTGTATTCGCACGTGAACGTGCAACCAGAGAAACGGTCCAACACCTCGGAGACACCTTTGGTGGGATGCGCCAGCATGGGCTTCACAGGAATACCTACAGCATTGCGATATCAAGGGACGCTAATGGTTGAGGCGACGGACTGTGGTCTGTCCGCCGTTGGTTGGGACACTGGACTGACCTGGAGTAAGATAGCAGTGCTTCGGAAGCTCGGTAATTGGCGACACCAGCAGCTGCGGCACAATACGATCGTAGCTGAGGATTTCGTGTGAAATACAAGAACCGAGCGAAGAGGACAGAAAGAAACAAGGGTTCTGGCATTTAGATCAACTGCACCGGTGGCCAAATCGCTACAATTATCTCTACATTTATCGCTACACCTGTCGCTCCATGTCGCGACAAATGTAGCGAATCGCTACACTTTCGCTACAAATGTAGGGAGAAAACTGGACAACCGGTTGCGGTTGCCTCAATCGCTATCACCACATGTAGAGATAATTATAGCGATCCGGCCACCGGTGCAGTTAGCTCTGAGACGGCTAGAAATCACTTGCAGTTGAGAATGATGGACACACCTGGGCAGTTCAGCGTGCACTGATTTGATGATATCGACAGCTTCTGCGAGCTGTGTGGCCAGGTCGCCCTTCTTGCCGGAGGCCGCGACGACTGTACACCGTGTCAGTTGCGATCGGTGTTGTTTCTGGGCAGAAGGGGCGGAAGCTGATAGAAACCTGGCAAGAAGACGGTGACACGGGATGTTTCGAGCACAGGTGCCCCTCGTCTTCTCTCTCCCTCCTCTCTCTCCTCCTTCTCCCCCCCCCCCCTAGCTCTCCCTCCTCCTCCGATCCCTCCCCCTCTCTTGACAAGGGCCAGGGGGGAAGCAGGAGTGACAGTGAGGAGCGAGGATGGTAGACGGGTGGGTCAAAGCGCACACACCGCGAGCTGGCGGGGTGAGGACGACGGCATGAGCGAGCGCAACCAAGACTGTTGCCTCGTTGCATCCAATTCGGAGCCGCCCCTGTCACAAGCTAGGTGAGCTACGAACCAAGCATGAGGAGAGGAACCAACGAAGCAGGAGAGAGAGGAACCTGATATTCCAGCTCGGAAAGGTACACGTAACAGCCGACAGATTGGGAGAGTACACGTACCTGGAGAGCACGTGCGACGTATGTGGCTTCAGCGCCCTTGGCCGCGACGAGAAGCTGCTTGATGCGGTCTTGCTTCTTCTTCACAGCCTGCATGAGTGTGAGTGGCGGCGTTTGTGCCATGGGCTGTTTGGGAGCAAAAGACGGGTGCAACTCACAGCGGAGCCAGAGTCTGTCGCGATGCCCTTGAAAGCGGCGAACACTCCCCGAACGGTCAAAGGTGCTGGCTTGAACAGCGTGCCCTGAGTGCTTCGCGAGTTCTGCAGTTGGAGTGGGTCAAGCGCGGTGGCGAACTGGCTGAGCTTTGGTACCCTCAAAAGATTGACACTCCAGCTGCAGGACTCATGATTGACAATTGTCGCGAATCATATGAGGGGACCGAAGCTCAGCCAGTGTACAGATCGTAGACATTATGACTGCCATGCCACTGCTGGTGATGAAACAGAGATCAACCCGAAAACACACGAGCACCCACTTTCAGGTAAGATGATTGTCAAGCCACTCTCCCAAACCGAGCAAGAGAATTTCAGATTTCAGACAAGACGCATTCCTCACCTTGGCGATCACACCAAGGTCACCACATTCCTTGAACTCAGCGCGCAGATGGGCCAGATTACGTCCAGTCGCCTCCGCCAGCGCCTTGATGAGAATAGATTCACCCACACCGCTCTCAACGCCCTCGTGGGCCGGTGCGAGCTGTCCAGGTGTGAGCGTGGGTGGTAGGTGCTCCACTTCAGGCGTGGTCTGACACAGTGGACAAGGGTTCGGAGGAGAGAGCATCAGCGTGATTATGTATCAGAGAGGACAGTTGGATAGGGACTACAATTTAGGGAGTGAGATGAGGGGCCTTCGCGACAAAAATGCGAACCTTGTTGACACAAAGATAAATGGCAGGCAACAGATCCTCCTCTGTGGTCGCGATGATTGTGCGGAACGCATTGGTCAACAACGTTTGGATTTTCAACCTGGGACCACGTCAGTGTCACGCGCAGCCAGAAAGCTCACCAACCTCTTTGATTCGGCTTCGATCTCCTCAAACACTGCGGCGAGATGCGAATAGGGGACTTTAGCTCCCTTCGCCCATGTTGCACTCTTAACAGGGTCGAATTTGCCAGTGGCTCGGACAACCTCTTGTGGGCTATCGTGATCCGTCAGTGTGGTGAGGATGCATGTCAGAGATGGCGCACCACTGGGGCTCCTCGTCTTCTTCTTCGTCGCTTTCAGCGTCATCCTTCACAATCTTAGTTGTTTCTCCTTCGTCGTGGTCCTCGTTTTGAGAAGCCGCCGGCTTTGCAGCCGCGGCGGAGGCGGGCTTGGCGGAGGCGGGCTTGGCCGCGGGCTTTGCTGCGGGCTTTGCTGCGGGCTTAACCGGTTTTGTGAAGAAGTCCCTTGCACTTTGGGCTTCTGACACCAAAATGTTGGGACGCCATTCACACACGATGGCAAGACGTACTTGGTTCACTCTTGACAGAGGAATCCTTGGCTGGCGATGGCTTTGCTGATGCCTTGACCGGCGATTTCTTGACCGACTTGCTCTCAGCCACGGGCTTCTCTGAAACGTCGGGCATCTCTTCGTCGGCAACCTTCTTGGCAGGGGATGCCATCTTCGCCCCTGCAGAGTGCTGTCAGCGGGCGGCAGATGGAAGCGAGTGCTCGCACCAGCGGCATCTTCGTCGGAGTCCTCGTCAGAGTCAACGACGCGACGAAGCCGCTTCCGAACAGTTGTATCCGTTTCTATCCAAGAATGTCACTCACGTGTTGCAATGTCAGACGAACTCACTGGATTTTTTCAATGTGGGTGGCGAAGACTCAGCAATGGGCGTCGGCTGAGTCGCGGGAGTGGCCGGTTCTTCCTCAGCCTTGCGCTTCTTATCATCATCGTCTTTGTTCACTTTCGTGAAGTTGAAGGAGGGAGTGCCGACACTGGAGCTGGGGATTTCTTGCGAAGCAGGCTTCTTCTTGACCACCGTCGGCCCGCCACCAAAGAAGGAACTGCATTTTTTTCAGGAAACATCTCACACAGACAGAAACACTCACGCGATGCCACGCTGATTTGCCGGTGGTGGTGCGTCTTTCGCTGCTGCGGCTCTGTCAGGGCGGGCGGGACAGACTTTTCGCCGGCGTACCTTTGCTGCTCATGGTCTTTGGCGCGACCCAAACGCGGGAACCGGCATACCTAACTGAGTTTTAGACGATACTGGAATCGTAACTGGATGAGGAAATTGACCCATGAGGGGTCGATCACCGACCCCCCAAAGACACTCCCGAGTGTCAAACACACACGTCAACCTCAAACCTCAATTAAGTCGAGGCTGGGCGCTCGTGTTCGGAGCTTCACGCATGGTGTCTGCCGATTGTGAGAGATTTTGTGCCACCGCCCCCGACTCCTGTCTCACTCTGCCGTGCAGCTGCGAAGAAAAAGAAGAAGTCCAAGTCCGATGAGGCCGAGGACTTTGCGATCCAGCCGTCGGACACAACCCCGGCCATGGACACGTCCAAATGGCCGCTCTTGTTGAAGAACGAGGCCAAGCTCAACACACGCACTGGCCATTTCACCCCCATCCCGATGGGGTGCTCTCCATTAAAGCGCACTCTTCAGGAGTACATTCGGTGCGCTCAAAAGCATTCTTTCTTGAGCAGCTCTCTGATTAGCATCTCCTCGCAGTTATGGCGTCATCAACCTTGACAAGCCTGCCAACCCCTCCTCCCACGAGGTGGTGGCCTGGATCAGGCGTATCTTGCGGGTCGAAAAGACTGGCCACAGCGGCACCCTGGACCCGAAGGTCACTGGCTGTCTCATTGTTTGCGTTGATCGTGCCACTCGCCTGGTCAAGTCCCAGCAGGGAGCAGGTTTGTCGAACCTCTGTGCAGCGACTGGAAACTCACTCCACATGGCGCAGGAAAGGAATACGTTGGAGTTGTTCGCCTTCACGATGCCATTGAGAATGAGAAGAAGCTTTCACAGGCTGTCGAGACTTTGACCGGTGCCATCTATCAGCGACCACCTTTGATTTCCGCTGTCAAGCGCACTCTGCGCGTGCGTACCATCTACGAGAGCAAGCTGTTGGAGTACGATGCTGAGCGTCACCTGGGTATTATTTGGTATGTTGTTGGTTTCTCCCTGGCGGGTTGCTGAAGCGATCTTCAGGATGTCGTGCGAGGCCGGTACTTACGTGCGTACCCTCTGCGTGCATCTTGGTCTCCTGCTCGGTGTCGGTGGCCACATGCAAGAGCTTCGTCGTGTGCGATCTGGTGCTTTGGACGAAGCGGTGCGTTTTTTTGTTGTTGCTGGAGTTCTGGATAGCGCGCTGACCTGTGTGCAGTCCAACTTGGTGACGATGCACGATGTTCTGGACGCACAGCACGTATATGACAACAACCGTGACGAGTCGTACCTTCGACGAATTGTCATGCCCCTTGAGCGGCTGTTGGTTGGCTACAAGCGTGTTGTTGCCAAGGACAGCGCCGTGAACGCCATCTGCTATGGTGCCAAGTTCATGATTCCTGGTCTCTTGAAGTTCGAGGACGGCATTGAAGTCGGCGAGGAGGTGAGCTCTCGCGCTTGTGCTCTCCCTCTATCTGTATCATTTCTGTTGTCACGTCGCGGCCACCTCGTTTTCTCTAGCTCTCGCTAACTGTATGCGCAGGTCGTGATGATGTCCACCAAGGGTGAGGCCATCGCTCTCGGCATTGCACAGATGACCACTCCGGTGATGGCTTCCTGCGATCACGGTGTCGTGGCCAAGATCAAGCGCGTCATCATGGAGCGTGACACCTACCCCCGCCGATGGGGCTTGGGCCCCATGGCCAAGGCGAAGAAGGCGCTGATCTCTGAGGGCAAGCTTGACAAGCACGGGCGACCAAATGAGAAGACCCCGGCCAAGTGGGGGGCTGACCACCCCGACCTGAGCGCGCGCAAGGCTGACGCTGAGGAGGACGAGGACGAGGAGATGGTGGAGGCCACGCCCAAGAAGCGAAAGGCCGAGGAGGCTGACGACTCGAGCAAGAAGAAGAAGAAGAAGGCGGAGAGCTCCGACGACGAGGGCGAGTCCTCGGAGGAGGACAAGAAGAAGAAGAAGAAGGACAAGAAGGAGAAGAAAGCCAAGAAGGACAGGAAGGACAGGAAGAGCAAGGACTAGGGGTCCGGGCTCTTTCCCGCTTATACAGACCGCTCTAATGAATTTGTTATAATAATCCGTTCGGTGTCGCACATCTCAAGAATGTTGGGAGCATGGACAAAGGCGAGGCGTGTCAGACATATCAATAGTGTGCGAGCGCGAAGGAGCTCGAAGACCCTGTCCTCTATCATGTCAGAGCCAGGTTCTTGCCAACTGTGCGGCAGGACATCGCGTGAGATCCCGACTCTGTACGCTAATGGGTACCCGGTACCGGTAGCTGTTGCAGTAGCGAGCTCTACTAGCGAGCTCTCTACATCGGCGATGGCGGACACAGCTCGCAAAGTCCTCGTGGGAACGTGCGGGTTCTCGGACGCGGGCGTGCTCCAATGTGGTAGATTTTACCCAGTGCGTTGGTGAAGTGTTTGCCGCTTCTTACATTTGCGCCAGGGCTCTGTGAAAACGTCCGAGGACAGGTGAGAATTACCGAGGATCTGATGGCCGAAAATAACTGTGAGCAGGCTTCGTCATTACTCTGCTCATTTCCCTTGCGTTGAGATCGACTCATCAAATTACGCCATTCCAAGGCTCGAGAGTGTTCAGAAATGGGTCGCCTGTGTTCCCAAGGGGTTCAAACTTCACTTCAAGGCGTTTGGTCTCTTCACCTCCAGGAGCTTTCCGGTTGATTCTCTCCCAAGAGCAACTCGTGACGCCCTGCCATCCGGATTTCGAAAAAAAAACGTTTCGTGGGATGAAGTGCCTGAGGACGCGATGAACGAGCTGTGGTCCCGTTTCAATGCCTGCATCGCTCCAGGTTTGCTGCGTCTGGTGTTTGCCACTGGCCCTGAGAACGTCACACAGCCATCGACGCTGACAAGGCTGGGTGCATCATGTTCCAATTTCCGCTTAACTTCAGTCCTACCCCGGCAAACCAACTTCATGTTGTTGAGTGCCGGCGGCGGCTTGACTCTCGGCTGCTGATGGCCGTCGAATTTAGGTCGGATTCTGCGTTTTTGTGGTCCTGTATCTTGTGATGATCTCGTTGCAGTTGAACGGGGGCGTGTCCTATATCTGAGTGTTATAACATTCCCTCCTTTAGGGATCGGTCCTGGATTTCGGACGAACGGCTTGACGAAACCCTTCAGTGGATGCGACTCAACCGCATAATTCTTGTAGCTGCTGATGAGCTTGAGCACGAGACATTTTGTCGCGACGTTGGTGAGGTTGCATGAGTCGAGGACACAGGCGCTGATATTCTCCCCTGCAGGCGCTGAGGGACCCATCATCCAGAGTCGCGTGGTCACTGTCACTGACACAAGGGCTGCATATGCCCGCGTCCATAGGCGGTGTGTTCCTTTCTTGCGGAGATGTTGTCGTGCCACCCGAATCTTTCTCGACTGCCTGCTTTTCTCAGCTCCAACCACAGAGAAGGGAGTGACCGAGTTCTCAAGCCGGAGGAGGTGCAAGTTTGGAAGCAGCAGCTGACGCGACTCTGTGACGCTACGAGTGATGCCTGGAGGCTCGAGGGCCCAGTGTATTTCCTGATTGGAACGGACCACGAGGATCAACCCATGATCAAGTGTGCACTCTCTCTCTCCTCTCTCTCTCTCTCTCTCTCTCTCTCTCTCTCTCTCTCTCTCTCTCTCACTCTCTCTCTCTCTCTCTCTCTCTCTCTCTCTCTCTCTCTCTCTCTTTCTCTCTCTCTCTCAGTCTCTCTCTCTCCGTG
>QUTJ01031258.1:0-10554 GCA_003573635.1 Goniomonas avonlea | reverse complement strand
GGGACCTCCACACACACACACACACACACACACACACACACACACACACACACACTGCTGCGATTAAGCTTGTTCCTTGGCTCTGTGAGGTTTGACTGTGTCTGTGAGATTTGATTGCGTTGATTGCGGTGCCTGAGGGCAGGTCCAGTGCTGTTGCGCCGGCGTACAAGTGTGGCGTGGCTGCGGTGGCGTCCAACAAAAGGGTTCTCGCTGTGCCTGAGGGCCGGCCCGCGCATGTGCGAGAGCACAGAGCTCTGTGACGCGCACAGTGCGGCACGCACCTGTCACGTTGACCTCCACAACTCCTGCAATGTTTTGCCCGAAATCGAACACGTATGCAGGGTTGCCGTCGGAGCCGGTGACCTTGGACACTGACACCTGTCAAAGTCGTCAAAAAATCACCAAACAAGGATGGGCCGAAACAAAACAGAACAGAGACACAGCAATCGATGGATGCCAAGCATCGGCGGACACTGACACTTGTCAAAGTCGTCAAAATATCAACAGAACAGGATGGGACAAGCAAAACAAAACATAGACACAGCTCGGATGGCTTGCATCCGGCGGGAGTGGAGCTGTGACCGGCGGCAAGCGCTGGCCGATTGAAATGGGAGCACACACACAACACACTACTGTGTGTGTGTGTGTGGACTGTGCGTGCGTGCGTGTTTGACATCTGTCAAAGTCGTAAAAACATCAACAAACAAGGATGGGCCGATCAGAACAAAACTTTGACACAGCAGTCGACGGATGTCTAGCATCCAGCGGATTTGGAGGCAAGTGCTTGTGTGTGTGTTTGACATCTGTCAAAGTCGTCAAAAAATCAACAGACAGCATATCAAAACATAGACACAGCCGATGAATGTCTAGCGGAGATGTTACCGGAGGCAGGCGCTGGCCGGTTTCAATGGGAGGCATGGAGTGGAGCGCGAGTGCTCCTATTCCCGTCTGCATGGCCGCGGTGGTGTTGTACGGCAGAGCGCTGCTCCAGGTCGCCTCTGTGTCAAGCCGCTGCGCATCGAATATCTGCCACAGCGGTCAGTCGACTGGTTGGACCTCCACACAGCTGGTTGTCAGCTTTGTGCGGTGGTGTGGGTTGTGTGTGACTGTGAGTGTGCGAGTTGGGAGGGGGTTGTCATAGCGTGTCAGTGCCAGCCCTGGTCGTGTGGGTTGTGTGGGACCTGTGCGAGTCGGGAGGGGGGTGTCATAGTGTGTCAGCACACAGCTTTCATGAACGCGTCCTCCAGGAGTGCAACGTGACAGTCAGGCGACGGACATGTGGCGTGCGAGTGTCAACGTGCGATGGTGTAGGTTGTGTGTGGCGGCTTGTGCGAGTCGGGAGGGGGTTGTCATAGCGTGCAAGCACACCTGCTGTCAGCTTGCGTGCCGGCGTGCGGTGGTGTGGGTGTCGTCGGAGGGGGGTTGTCCTCGCGTGATAAGGCAGTCTCAAGGCGGACGGAAACAGAAGGACAAATAAAAGAGACAGAGCAGAGACAGTGGAGACAAGAAAGCAGAGGCCAGCGAGGGGGGGGGGGGGCAGGAGGGGTTGACAAGCCAGTCGGTTAGAGATACCTCGCCGTGGTAGAGATGAGTGTACACGATTGGATTCCCGGCGGTCGTGCCCTCCCACGCGCCTGTCGCGCTTTCTGTCTTAAAGGAGAACGAACGCCCATCAGCGAAGTAGACGCTGACTTGGAGATTAAGGGCACGGCAGGCAGGCGAGGAACCGTGAGCGCCTACGCAAAACAGCCCCGTGCCCTGATCGTTCATATAGCCGTACCTGGACAAATCAATCACCAAAACCGCAGAAATTGATGGATACACGCACTTGCACATGCCCAGTGACGCCTCAATGGCGTTGCGTGATCCAGGGAGCAGCAGCTGCGTTGCGTCGTATGCAGTGTACAGCAGGCGGAACGACGGCACAGTGGAGAAACCAGGGTCCAAGACTGAATCGGACAAGGCAGAGCCATTGATTGAAAGCGAACAACAGCCTAAACCAGTAGCGTACACGGAGGCGGACATTATCGAGCCTGGAGGCAGGTCAAACGCTCCACGTAGTTTCGTGAAGCCCCCAATCCACTCAGCGTCCCATTCCGTTGGACGAAGGGCAATTTTAAACTGCAAGGGGCGTTTGCGCTCAGGATGTGACGCTGTGGACACTCACACTATCCGAGACGATCTTGCTGGGCCCGATGCTTGTCCAAACTTGTACGGACCACCTGTATTTCCGGTCGCTCGGGAGATCTGAGGCGTCGAAATGACAGGAAAGAGAATCGGACATGACCAAACCCGAGTCGAATACCTCAATGCCGTAAAAATCATCGTAAACGTGGACTTGATATTTTTCTTGCTTGATGCCACGACAAAGGCTCGCAGAAACGCATCGCAAGCGCCAGCGCAGCACGACCGGGGCTGAGGGCACAAAATGAGCACTGCCACCGTGAGGGGAGATTCTCAAGTTATAAGGAGTAACTCTAATTGCCACAGGGTCCTCGATCTGGTGGGGCATTCCAGCAACACAACTGCAGCATAGGAGGAGGACTGCAGTCAGTCCCGCCGGCGACGGCATCATTTTGTCGACGATAGCCCTGCTCGCTAGAGTGCAGTAGCCGTAAATTACAAACAAGGTGACCAATGTTCAACTGACTACCGGTGCTGTACCTTTGAATATCATTTGGAACCGTAGTTAACAAATTGACAAGTCCACCACGAGCCCGAACAGGCGTCTTGTAATAATAGCGTCTGTCTGGGAACCTGCCCACGTCGTTGCCCCGCGGTACAGTAAGTTGCCGTCCGGGTCAAAGTGACAACTTGGGGTCAAGCGAGAGAGGCAAGACGCCGGGTCTGGGGACCATGTTGGACCATGTGGACCGCATCTTCCTCCAGGTCTGCTGGTTTTGGTGCATTCGTACGAAAGCTGACTCACTGATTGCAGTTTACCCGCGCTTGCCAGGAGAATCTACAGTCCGCCCCGCTGCAAAAGAAATTTATGGTGCGTGGCCTGAGCGCGGCATCGCTGAGTTGACACCTCTTCCTTAATTAGAGCATGGGCGGCGTGGACCAGCTCATTCGGCTTTGTGCTTTCTCATTGTGTGAGGACGTCATGGCTGGCGCTGCTGCCGTACTGGCTGCCCTCACGCAGGATCAGAGCGAGGCTGTTTGTTCCAAGATCCATGCTGCAGGTGGTGTCGGGGCTCTGGTGACTGTTTGTCGGCGGGCGAAACACGATGCTTGTTTTGAGTCTGCAACTACTGTGTTGCGCAACTTGTCACAGGTCGGTGGGGGGCAGGAGGGGATTTTCAAGGCTCCTGGTTCCGAAGATGGTGTGGAAGTTTTGACGGAACTGTTGCGACGAAGCAACAGTCCCCGGGTCCACCAGGAGGTGACCACGTTGCTATACAACTTGACTTTTCGGCATCCACAGAACCAGCAGCGAGTTGGGCAGGCTGGGGGCGTGGAGTCCTTGGTGAGCGTTTGCTCTCGCACCAAGCAACTCGTTGTGCTCGAAGGGGCGACTGGCGCTCTTTGCAACCTATTGATGGACCCGGAAAATCAGCAGCGAATGGCCCAGACCTCCGGGCCCGAGGTTCTTGTGAACTTGTGCTCTGTTTCCCAGAGGCCAACACTTTTGGCGCGTGTAGCCCGGGCATTGTCGAACTTCATGACCACCCACGCAAACCAGTCCGCCGTGTCCTCAGTCGGTGGTGCAGAGGCGCTTGTGGATTTGTGTAGAACTGCACCCAACGATGACGTGCTGGAACAAGCAGCAGCCGCACTCTGTAATCTGACTTTCGAGAACCACGCCAACCGTGTTAAGGTCGGCGCGATCGGTGGCCCTGAGGTCATTGTCCAGGTTTGCTGGCGGTGCCAGAACGAAAGTGTCCTCAAGCACGCCACTGCTGCTCTCGGAAACATCACGAAGAAAAATCGTACCAATCGCGGTAGCGTGGGCGCTGTCGGCGGTTGCGAGGCACTTGTACACGTGCTCTCCCGGGCACGGACCGACCCGCTCCTGGAACAGGCCGCGCGCGCTCTGGGGAATCTGGCCACGAAAATGGAGGAAAACGTGCAGCGCATCTGTGCGACTGGCGGGGCCGAGGAACTCGTGGCACTGTGCAGCCGCACTCCCAGCGACACGGTGCAACGGCACGCGTTGTTCGCTATGAACGTCATGGCAGAACACCAGCCTGGAGCTCGAGCGCTGGTGCGCGCAGGCGCCCAACGCGTACTAGCCACCTTTGAGCAGCGCGATTTCAGCCCCGAAGTCCGAAGCTCGGCCGCTCGTGTCTTGGCGACCCTCACAGCTACCTCTCGCAACTCCCCACAACTCCCAGTCCCAAGCTCAGGTGTCCCACCGCTGCCGTCTCCGCCCCCTCCGACAGAAAAGCCGCCTCCCCGCCCTCACGTCCAACTCCCATCGCCCAACAGCACGCCTAACTACTCAAAGCCCATCACGCCCACGCTCGAACGCGTGGAGGTGCGGCCTGAAGACCGTTCCTCCATGTCCTCAGCCAGGTGGTCCTACGACCGCCCCATGTCGCTGGAGCTCAGGCCTGAGCCGAGGCCACGGTCCTTAACCGCTGTTGTCGACAATATGATTGACTGCAGACAGTCGTACGAGTTCGAGATCACCGAAGCAGTCACGCGGCCTGCGCCCGGGGAAAAACAGGTGCGACCATTTTGTGCCGTGTTTGCGTGTGGCGGTGTCCGGTGTGTGTGGGGCTGTGGATTGAACCCCTGGTGGAAGGTGTGTGTGTGGGTGGGGGGGGGCTGTGGATTGAAACCGGGTGGATGGTGTGTCCGATGTGTGTGTGTATGTGTTTGGCTTTGGATTGAAACTCCCTCCCTCTCCAACCTGCTCAGAGCGCATCTGAAGGGAGGAGAGGGGGGTAGAGGAAGAGCGAGAGGGAGAGGGAGCAGGAGAAGGAGAGGGAGGGAGAGGGAGACGCAGGGAACGAGGGAGTGGAGAGGGGAGGGTTGCGGGTGATATGCGGAAAGGCTATGCAGCGGCACTCGCCTTTGGATATCATCGGTGATTCGATCCAACTGTGACTGATCGCCTTCACTGACAACTCGAACCACACCCTGGTGCAGCATCTGTCGCTGCCCTTGCTCTCGGTTGAAAGGGTCAGACCTGCTGCGTCCGAGACCTGTTCGAATCTCTGGTCATTCCTACGTCTTGTGTCGTCTATTGCAAGCACAGTGGCTGGTGTTCATCGTCAGCAGGGACATGGCAAGCATCAAGGAGGACAGGGGAGGCCAGGCGATGACAGCACACCGTAGGGAGGAGGGTGCTCAGGTTGTCTTGGCTGCTTGTCCATGGCGACAGCCCTCCAACCCAAGCCGCGCGCGGACGACTGCGCCTGAAAATGACAAGAATAAGGCGAAGCCATCCCAGGAGCATGCTCCTCTCCCAGGTTGTAGGCGATCATCACTGATACATACATGTTGCTGACTGACACCACACACCGACTATCGCGTGGTTAGCAGGACATCAACGACTTCTCTTCGATCCCCGCGCAGCCCGGCACGTGCGCTTCTCGCACGACCGCATCAGAGGGACGCGTTGAGGGCGTGCATAGAGTCAACGATATCAAGCCAAGGGAGAAAGACTGAACGATGTCAGGACAAGGTAGAGTGGACAAGGTACAAAGAGTGAACAATATCAGGACAAGGTAGAGTCAGCAATATCAGGAAGGCAGCGTGAGTCAACAATATCAGGACACGGGAGAGTCACAATATCAGAGCAGGCCATAGCGTCATGACAAGGAAGCGTCGACATTGGGCAAGAGAAGGCAGAGAATAGATTGGAGACTCACAGAGGTTTGATCCGAGACGGTACGAACAAGGGACACCGGGAGCGCGTTAGTGGCGACAGGTGTGGCGGTGACAACTCGGGTGCCGTAAGGCCCAGAGAGTACCCGTGTTGGCTGCGCCCTCGCCTCCTGCACCTCCCTGACGTTGCCTGAGGCAGTGCGTCCAAAGGAGTTGCCTGGAGGGTTTGCAGCTCTGGCAGCGTCGGCAGAGTTGTCGGTTGGGACCGACGCAGCTCGGGCTGCGAGGAAAGGAGTTGGACGAGTTGGCGCCAGGTACGTGGGATGGTCAGACAAGCGGCTGCCGTCTCGGTGTGGACTCACAGCCCTGGATCTCATACACACGCACCAATCACAGCATTTGCCGCAGCGTAGGTTGTCTGCAAGTTGCGGCCTTCGGGCGGCCGGGGCCCCTCACCACTTGGTGCATCCGCAAAATCGACGCTGGAGTTGAATATAGTTGCTGCGACATCTGCCTGCGGAGGACTGTGAGTGTGTAAGGCCAGGTGCAGTGTCAGGGTGGAGTGTATGGGTGCAGAGCGCGCGTGTATTGTGCCAGTGGCTGGCATGTTCACGTGGGACAAACAGGGAATGTACCGGCTGGGAGAGCTGATGCTGCATGTCGGTGTAGGTGGCAAACACGTCAGCAGCGGCCGCGCGGTGCATGGCCTCGTCCTTGGTGAAGGTCGCCACGGTGGTCCGGTCACCGCCGAGCACTCCCCAATGCGTGTTGCGCTGGTTTCTTTCCTCCCTCTGCTCCTGCCGCAGACGCTGCTGCTGCAGAAAGCGCTCCTGCGCACACTCATTCAGACAGAACCAACACTGCGACGCAACACCAGAAACCGCTCCTACCGCAGACTACTGCAGAGATAGAAACAGAGTGAGGCGACACCACGGCCACAGAGCTACCCTTCCGCTGTGCACACGGCGTCATCTTTGAACAGCCGACTTAGTGAATAACAACTGGGCGTTGCATGTGTCCCTAAGAAACCACTCTTATAAAAAAATCGGGATGCCAGCGGCACACCAACTTCAAGGTCATTGGACGCACCTGTGACTGCTGTGCCAGGGCTGCTTTGCGCTCTTGCGCTTCCCTCAGGCGCTGCTGTGCCTGGTCCAGCCGCTGCACACACAGCTCAGATAGCTTCGCAAAAAAGCCCATTCAAGCGCGTCCAATATATTCACTCCGGCCTCCAAATCGTGGTGCGTGCTCGCGCCAACACCAAATCACATCACCCACCTCCCATCCCGCACATAGCATGAATTGTGACGGAGCAAAAAAAACTCAGCACGAACATATATTTGAGAAAAATAAGAAGAAGATTTGCGTCATCCACGAAAAAGATTTACGTAATCAGGGTGTAAAAAAAGCGTGGAAGTGGTGCGACCAGCAGGGCGTAAAAAGAGTGTGGAAGTGGGCTAGTGTGGGCAAGGGTGCGAGGGTGGAGGTATGACCTGTTGCTGACGGTGATGGTTGAGAATGGAAGCCGACACTGTCGTTTTCGCGATGGAGGAGCGAGAGGCGGTCATGCCTCCGAGGGTTGACATCGGGGAGCCCAGGGACTTGGAGACGGTGTGGAAGGAGGTCCCCCACTCCGCGCCGTTGTGCGAGTTGCTGTCATCGACCACATTGCCCCAGTGCTTGCTGGAAGGTATTTCCAAGTTCGACTTGGCCATTGGGTTGACTCTTGGGGTCAACACTGACGACGAAATGTTGGCGATTCTGTTTGAGTTGAGGGTTGCGGCGGTCGTGGCCCGGCCGGAGCCGCGGTCAGGAGAGAAGACGCCGCTGGAGCCAACAGCCTGCCCCCTCGCATTACCTGCGCCAAGACTGTGTCAAGTGCTGAGACAAGAGTGCTGCGACACACAAGACGTTGACAAGTGCTGAGTCTAGAGGGCCGAGACAAGACTGGGAGTCCGTTGCTGCGCTTGCACCAACACATCTCCAAATATCGATCCGAGGACACTATTGGGCAAACAGAGCCCAACGCAGCACTTCACACCATCTCGCACAAGCAGTCGAAAATTGTTACCTTGAGGAATGGATATTGTTGAGGCTTGGGGTGGCCGCGCACTGGAGCTGTATCCCGTGGAATCGTTGGGCAGCGATGGCACATCAGACACGCGACCATGGGTGGAATGTTTAGAGGCCAGGGCGGGGGAGGCACTGCGTTGTGGAGGAGGAACCTGCGGAAGCTGCGGTGTGGGCACTCACACAGAGATGCATCAGTGAAGAACATCTGAAAATATTGAAAGCCCGGACAAGAGCCGCACAAGTTGACTGTGTTGACTCTCTCTCTTTGAAAACCATAGCAACACTTCACGGTCTCTGGTTGCTTATTCCTTCTGCAAACAAAGAGAAGAATTTCCGAGACGTGGAGCCATAACTCACGGGACTTCCAGCTTTGTGGCCGGCCACGTCGGTGATGGAGGGGGAATTGGAGAGCGGAGTGAGTTTGCTTCTGCTCCCTGGCCGCCTGTCGCGTCTGAGAGGCATGCCAACAAAAGACAGCGGGGCAGCAAAGAGGTTGCCTGGGCCGACGAACATCGTGTGACTTTGCACCACGCGGACATCACATGACATCGTGCCACAACAATGGACCCAAGATCCGAAGGAGTTGAGTTTTCAAAAGTGTACCTGGGACCGGCGTATCCTGGCCCAGGAGGAGGGCTGGCAACTATCTGGTGCTCGCTGCTGTTGCTGTTGCTCAAGCGAGTCAACGGCGTGGCCTTGTTGAAGTCTTGGTCTCGCGCGTGGGTGGGGGAGCAGACATTACACTCTGGTTGCTGGCCGGGCACTAGCAGGCCGTGAGAGCGCAGGTGCTGCACAAGCGCTAGGCGAGAGTTACTCCATGTGAGGGGCGAGACGAAGACAAATTGTCAGACAGCGAGAGAAAAAAAGCGAGAGAAAGGCGGACGAAGGAGGGAGGAAGAGGCGAGTCAAGCTCAAGAACAGTCAGAAGTGCAAGGTGAACCCAATGGCAAGACATGGACGCACCAGTCATCGAACCTTGAACAGAATCGTATCCCTGCCTCGCCCTGTTGAGACTCGCAGCATACACGGGGTGTGGGTTGTTGCACAGCACAGCTTCCCTAAATCGTGCCTCCCGCGCTGACTGCACAAGCGTCTCAGTTGTTTCCGAAACTCAGTTGCAGAGAACAAGCTCCCCCATTGCCGCGCGCACGGACATCAACGGGAAAAGCGAAAGGAATAGCCAGGACCTTGTGTGTATGTGTGTACGTGTGTGTGTGTGGGTCGAACTCCATTCGGTGCACCTTGTAGCCGGGTGCGTGAGTGTAGAACTCCATGCAGGGCACCTTGCATAGTGCGTCGAGAGTGCGCGTGTGCGTGTCTAGGTGCAGTGCATCTTGCGTAATGCGTCGAGGGTGGGTGTCGAGCTCCGCTCTGCACCTTGTCTCAGGTACAGGACCGCCGATCGATCAAACTCTTTTTGCACGATCGACGTGGGACTGGAGAGACATACCTGAGACTGCAGGTAGAGAAGAGCCAAGAGGTCGCACACCCCCTCTTGCACTAGCGCAGGCATTCCAGAGAGCCCCAACTGCGCCAGCCAGCAGTGCCCAAGTTCGTGCGCCAACGTGTGCCCAGCTCTGACGTACGACAGACCCTGCAGCCACAAATCATTGTCAGCCGAGCATGGAATCGTGCAGCTACAAATCATTGTCAGCTTCTCGAACAAAGAATCGTGGAGGATACCACGAAGATGTGTGCGGAGGAGAAAGACGAAGGGAATTTGGAGGTGGAGGATGTTGTATTCCGTTGGGTGCCAAATGTTTCTAGATGTGGCAGCAGTCCTAAAGCAACGAGAGTGTAAGCGCTCCATGGAGGGCGAACAGCGCCAAGTGACACAAAAGGTGAGATGTGGAACAATGAATTTGAACGTGAGGCATCTTTCGAGATTGAAACAAGGATAACGTGGATGTTGTTCGATGTATGAACAAGAAATTCGTACATGAAGGAGATATATTGGCCCAGGCTTGGCAGGGCCATGCTTTTGCAGAGCGACTTCAGTGAGAGCTGTGCACATGAGGGCGCTGTGCGCGGCGGCCACACTCCCACTGGTCGAGCGCTGGAACTCAAGTTAAACATCACAACAAAACACAGACACCCCTCTAGTCAGAGCGGTGACACTGTGGCGGTGAGCAGAGAGGTGTCGGCGTGGAGCTGTCCACAAGCGACAATATTCCCTCCTCCATGTATCACTGACATCTCTATCTGGGACATATCTTTGCTAACAAGCATGCATACGTTGGTCCGTTCGACGAGTGCGTTTTGCGTGACAAGTTCAACTGGGACACACGGCGCCTCCACGTCCAGGGCCCCCTCAAGCCAGTTCCGCACCGAGGCGCACAAGGCGTTGGCGTCCTCCACCTGCCGCAGCCGACAACCTCAGGCCCGAAGGCGAACGCAGGTTCGCACATTTTCAGAGTGAAAAGCATACATCAGTTCCACAGGTCGATCGAGCGCAATATCTCGGAGGTCAAGGACTAAGGGGCACAGGTCACATCTCGGAGGTCAAGGACTAAGGGGCACAGGTCACATCTCGGAGGTCAAGGACTAAGGGGCACAGGTCACATCTCGGAGCAAGCACTCCAGAGGTTGCGGAGAGGTCACAGAGAGGTTGCCGTCTTGGTGGAGCATGTGATTTCGAAAAATCTATTCTTACGAGGCACGCAGGTGAACGCTGAGAGCTCATCAGGGAAATTGGTCATGCGG
>QUTJ01031257.1:0-10549 GCA_003573635.1 Goniomonas avonlea | reverse complement strand
GGGCGAGCGAGGAGACCACACTCGGTAGAGAGCATAGGGTGGGAAGCACAGCAAGGGAGCAGCACCCGGTTCTGCATGAGCGCCTCGTACTGGGCAATGAGGGCGTTGGTCTCGGCGCGGTGCGTGTCCTCCATGCCCTTCCTGTCCGCCTCGTTCCTCTCCTGCTCCTCGCGCAGCTTCTCCACCAGCTCCGCACGTGTTTCCTCCGCCGCCTGTCGCACTTGGTCAAGAGCAAAGACATTTCTCGGGCCACAGAGATTCACGGTCTACCCCTCCCTTGAGTTTCACGGTCTACTCCTCCCTTGCCGCCACCGAGAAAAGCGAGTGAGACACAAGTTTGAACCACTGACTCTTGTGCAGCGTGCGGCAGCAGCGGGCAAGGTCACTCGGTCGGGCGGCGACCTCCTTGAGCTCACCTCCTTGAGCTGCACCACCTCCAACTGCCAGTTGCTTGTGATGCGCTGCCTCTCCGTCTCCAGCAGCGAGAGAGCGTCGTCGGCCCGCCGCTGGAAGTCCTTGGACATTTGCTCGTGCACTGCTAGCTGCTCCACCTGCCAGCGCTGTCACTTCCAGGGCGACGCGCACCGGTCACAAAACAAGAGACACGACACCCTTCCACCAGGCAAGCAGCACAACCACACACCAGTTGCGAGCTTGGATCCGACTCCTACTTGCTGACTACACTCGATCTTACTCCAACCCTAATCTTACTCCAAGCCTAATCTAATCTGACTGGGGCCTGAACGGCAGCAAGGCGAGCAGCACGGCAGCAAGGCGAGCGGCAGCACGGCAGCAAGGCGAGCAGCACGGCAGCAAGGCGAGCAGCAGCAAGGCAGCAAGGCGAGCAGCACGGCAGCAAGGCGAGCGGCAGCAAGGCGAGCGGCACATCACGCACCTGGCTGCGGAGGCCTTGGTTGGCGTTTGTCAGGGTCTGGACTTGGGTCTGCAGGAAGTCCTTGGTCTGGAGGAGCTGCGCCTTCTCCTCCTCGTGCTTCCGCTGCATCGCGTCCAACGCGGCAGCATGCGACACCAACTCCGACTGCGACACCCATGTCAGTGACACCAACTCCGACTGCGACACCCATGTCAGTGCAATGCGACACCCATGTCAGTGACACCAACTCCGACTGCGACACCCATGTCAGTGACACCAACTCCGACTGCGACACCCATGTCAGTGCAATGCGACACCCATGTCAGTGACACCAACTCCGACCACAACACCAACTGCGACTGCAACACCCATGCCAGTGGCCGTCGCACCTTCAGCAGCCGTGTGCTCGTTGTTCTAACATAGTTGTAATGGAATGCTCGTTCTAATGGAATTTTCTTGTAATGCTCGTTCTTCGAAGTTGTCATGCAACGACTGTAATGCAGTGCGATGAAATGTCATGCAAATATCCTGTAATGTGTGTGAGTTGTTCTCACGTATTTGCAACGGAGTTGTAATGCGATGTGAGATATTCTGGCCGAGTTGAATGTAACGCGAGCTGTTCTACGTCGGTGATCATGATGTTGGTCGGCAAGGTGTCGCACGTCGCACCTTGAGGGCCTTGTGCTACGTCGGTGACATGTTGTGTGAGTTGCTGCGAGTCGCCGCACCTTGAGCAGGGCCTTGTGCTTGCGCTTCTCCTTGGCCTTGGCGTCGGCGACTTCGTTCTGCTTCTCGAGGCGCATGATGGCCTTGACCTGCGCCTCGCTCTCCTCGCGCATAGCCATTTGCTGCGCCAACCGCCTCGCCACGCCGCTGAACAGAGCACCCGCCTGGGTGGTGGTTCAGCGAGAATTGTAACACAGGAAGGCACTTGGTCGCATAGGTTTCGAGAGGGAACGAGCCAAGCCAGGGTGTGCATGGGGGGCACGCAGGGTGTGCAGGGGGGGGACACACAGATGCGCGAGGGACAATGTGGCAAAACGTTCAAAGTTCAAACTTATCAAGAGACAGTCAGGGTGGCACACGGCCGCACCTCTTCTTGGATGGAAGCGAAGAGTTTTCTGGCAGCCTCGCTCCGTCCGCCGTCAGCGAGGTCGCGGAACAGTGAGTCGGTGGCGTTGGCTGGCAGGTTGACAAGGGCGTCGACGAGCGCAGCCGTGTCCACGGAGTCCGCCTGCACAGACAGCCCGTTCTCGTCCGCGTAGTGCGTTGACGCGATGAGCTTGGTCCCCTGCACAGAAACCCCGTGAGCGGGTGGGTCCCACACGATAACGACGCGAATGCAATGCTCGCAACCCCAAGTTGCTTGGTGTGCCGAGACTGGCATGATTGCCGCAGCAAACAGGTCTAATTCAGCACCAGCAGCACGAACACTGAGCCAAAAAAAAGGGTGCCAGACCTGAGCGAGATTGTTCTTGATGTAGGTGAGAGCGGCAGAGAAGGCTCGCTCCAGCCGCTCCATGTCTTGCTCGTGCTGCTGCCGCAGTGACTCCTCCTTGGTCTGGATCAGAGTGCCAAATTTTTCGACCACTTCCGTGTTCTCCTGTCAAGCACTCGTGAGAGAATGCGCCCCCTGCACCCCAGGAAAGTGGCACATGCGCCCCCTGCACCCACGCCGCCTTGGCACATGCGCCCCCTGCACCCACGCCGCCTCAACACCCCTGCACCCACGCCGCCTCAACACCCCTGCACCCACGCCGCCTCAACACCCCTGCACCCACGCCGCCTCAACACCCCGTCCGGGGGGGTGCAAGCCGCAAGGATCGCATAAGGAAAAACTCCACAACTCTCGGAGCTCTCTTTGTGGGGGGAGTGGCTCGCTCACTCGTTCATGTTGGGCAGCGAGCGCGTCCATCTCACTCTTGGCTTCCGCCTTTTGGGTCTCCAACGCCCCGGCCATTTCTCTGCGCAGCTGCTGCAGTTCTGCCTCGAGCGCCTCCACTTGCCTGCGGGGCCACCCGTCAACTTACAACGCACAGGCAAACCCCACCCGACAACAACCAGGCGGCGCACAGCAACCGCTAGAGAGGCAACGCTCACTGTGCAGCCTTTGACTCGACGACGGTTGTGCCCAGAGGACACACCGCAATGGCAAACCCAGAGGCAGCAATACACCACAGAGTAGCAGACCACAGGGCCACCGCGGGCCAATCATGCAGCGCACTGCACAAGCTCCAATAATGCAATGCACTGCACAAGCCAAGAAACAAGAGCGAACCGTTTGGTGTGTTCTTCGTAGGCCGCGGGGTCAGCAGCGAGGTCCATCTCCTTGCGCAGTTCGTGCGGCAGCGCGGCGGCCCGGTGCTTCCACTCCTCGACCTGCACAGCCTGAGCACGCGGCCAGCACCGCCCCGCAACATCCACGCATGCCGCCCCTCCCTTCGTCCCTCCCTCTCACTTCCTCCCACGGATTCACGTCCTCGCGATTCATCTCACGCTCGTGCATGGAGGTGTCGCAAGACTCAGACAAAGAGACCTGGGGGGAGGGGGGGGGCATGGGAGTGTCTCAAGACCTGGACATGGGGGCGTCTCAAGTCCAGGGTCCTGGACCTGGGAGTGTCTCAAGACCTGGACATAAGAAGCAGACAAGACAGAGACGAGGTCTGTGAGATCTGCCGTGAGGACTGGACCAAGGGCAGTGCTGCATGAGTCAAAGCAGCCGCGGCAGGCAAGCACCTGGCCCCGCGCAGCGTGCCACTGTGCCTTGTAGCGCTCGCACTGCCGGCACTCGTCCCACAGCGACTCCGCCCTGGTGTCGTCGACGCCTTTCTCGTAGGCCTGCTGCACCCGCGCGTTGGCCGCGTGCGCCTCCTTCTGTTGCGCAAAGGGAAATCAGTGCTGCTCGTGAACCGATGGGATGTGAGAGGGAGAGGGTGAGGGGAGTGGAGTGCAGGGAGAGGATGTGAGAGGGAGTGGATATGAGAGGGTGAGGATGTGAAAGGGAGAGGATGTGAGAGGTAAAGGATGTGTGTGAGAGAGAAGGTAAGTGGGAGGTATAGAAGAGTGGATGTGGAGGTAAAGGATGTGAAATGGGGAGAATGTGAGAGGTCAAGGATGTGACAGGGAGTGGATAGAGGATATGAGGAGTGGGTGTGAGGGGTAGTGGAGGTGGAAGTGAGAGCGAGGGGATGTAAAAGGAACAGAAAGTGGGGAGAGGATGTGAGAGGGAGAGGAAGTGAGGGGGGGGGTGAGAGGGAGCGGAGGGGTGCGACGGACCAGCGCAGCCTCTGCCATGGCATTGATCTTGCCGTTGAGCTCCTCAAAGTCCTTTCTGCGGCCTGCCTTCTCGTCCTCCACACGCTCGTCACCGTTGGCCCTGGTCGGCAGTGAGAAACTGACAGCGAATCGTGCCATGCCATGCAAAAAAAGCAAAAGCAAGGGACAGGTGCCATGCCATGCAAAGCAGGAGCAAGGGGCAGGCAAAGCAGGAGCAAGGGGCAGGCAAAGCAGGAGCAAGGGGCAGGCAAAGCGGCAAAGCAGGAGCAAGGGCAGGCAAAGCAGGAGCAAGGGGCAGGCAAAGCAGGTCATGCTCGCTGGGCCCCGTCCTGTGATACACCGCGCGGAGTGATCTTGGGGCATGCCATTGCCACGCCGAGTCCTTTGGTGCGTCGGGGCAGCTGTGACATGCCATGCAGTGCGGTGTGCACGCGCCAGCTTGTATTATCTGTCGAGGCTCGGAAACGCACCGAGAGAGTTCAAGTGCGCGTTGCAGCGAGCCGACCTCAGCCGCCCGCAGGTCTTGAGCCCGCTGTAGCTCTTCCTCGCGGAGCCGCTGCGTTTCCTCCTGCCGCCGAGCAAACTCTTCTCGTTGCGCCTTGCAGTTCGCACAGTCGACCAGTCGCGCGTTCTCAGACTGAGATAGAGCGTTACAGGCCAGTCACCACCTCTGAGTTGTGACACAAACAAGAGTGCCGGTGGGAGAGGGTTGCATGCCAGTCACATTCGACAAGTCATCTCGAGCGGGCGTGTGCGAAGGGGGTGCGAGAAGTGTATCTGCAGGATATGTAGAGAGGGGCGTCGGAGGAAGTGACGGTCAGTGTGAATGGGTGAGGGAGGAGCGACAGCGCCAGAGCGGAGAAGGGAGAGGGTGCGCAGAGCAGATATTGTTGCACTGGGCGGGGGCCCAACCTGCAACTTTGCAAGCGCCTGTTCGTGATCGTTGCGGGTCCTCGCTGCAAGCTCGTCGAACATTGTCTGCGCAGCAACCAACTCCTTGGCATGCCTACGACCAGTGTAAAAAAACTCGCGAGGACCACGTATTGGAGTGACAGTGCGTTGCAAAATTGTCATACCGTTTCCAGATTTCCAGTCTCCCCCGCAGCCTATGCTGGGCAGGCATACTACAGCCAGCTCAGGCAACGAGAGCACGAGAGAGGGTGCGCAGGCATCCTTGAGCGATGAACTGTACCCAAGGATACTACAGCGATGGCAGTGTGTGCGCAGGCATACTACAGCGGTGACAGTGTGTGCGCAGGCATACTACAGCGGTGACAGTGTGTGCGCAGGCATACGACAGCGGTGACAGTGTGTGCGCAGGCATACTACAGCGGTGACAGTGTGTGCGCAGGCATACTGCAGCGATGAATTGTGTCCACAGGCAGACGAGGGTGATAACAATGTACGTGAGCGATAAGAGTGCGCGTGAGTGTGCGAGCGTGAGAGTGTGCGTAAGCATACTTGGCTTGGAGTTCCTTGAGATCGTTGTCGTGGCCTTCGCTCATTGCAGCAAGCTCCGACATGTGCTCCGTCTTGAGCTCCTCGATCTGCGCACACCAGGGTCAAGACCTGCGCACACTCTCCCAGTTCGAGGCCAGGGACCCCCCCATCTGCAAAAAAGGCAGGTCTTCGATAGCATTCGTGATCCTTTCGAATCGCATCCGACTATTCGTATGCAGGTCTGAGATGTAAGCGTTCGGTTCATCAATCCCTTCTCTCTTCGTAATCCCTTCTTGCCGGAAGCATGTCTAACACCAAGGCACCTGCTCGTTGAGCTTGTCCACGACGGGCTTGTGCAGCGCCTCCAGCCGCTCCCTCTCCGCTCTCACAGCCTTGAGCGTCGTGTCCTTGCGTTGTTTGACAGCTTCACTGACGTTGTCGCACTGCGGACACACGTAGCTCTGGTGCCACTGGAGTTTGGCCTTTTCCAGCCGGGCACTCTCCTGCGCAGGCAGAGCATGAGCACACCCTTGATGCGCAGGGTGTGTGCTCCTCGCAAAACAAACGACCCGCAGACCTCGGTCCAGTGAAAGCAGACACATGCGCGCAGGAAGTCTGCAGAGCAAACGGACAAGCAGCCAAACGTACAGAGGCTGACTGCTCGGTGAGAAGAGTCTCGACTGTGCGCTGGGCCTGCGCGAGTACGGCCTTGTGCTCCCTGTCCTTGTCCGCCAGCACCTTGGCGTGCGCCTTCTCGACCTTGGCCTTGTCCTGCTCCGCGCTGGTCTTGAGCTCGCTGATGATTCCCTTGAGACGGTCCACCTCCGTCTTGTGTTGCTGAAAAACTGTGGGTGAGAACACAGCAGTATTGGCGCTTCAGTGGACTGGAGCAACGTGCAGTGTTGATGTCAACACCGCACTGTTGAAAACAAAGCGGAACAAGGCTTGTCTACCTTGGCCGCAATGCGTTTTTCTCGGGTGACAAGTTTCATGGCGTCGTCCTGCTTCATCTCGAGCATCGCCGTGAGCTGGGCGCACTCCACACACTTGTGGTCGCGGATGCGCTCCTGCACCGTCGCGTGCAGCCTGTCCTCGGCCTCCCGCGCCGCCTCCTCCTGCTCGTCCTGCGAGCAGCAAGATGTCAGTGCGAGCACAACGGGGACCGCCTCTGTGCCTGCCCGAGAGCACCAACAAGGCACAAGCACCGCACAAACAGGCGGACTGACAACAACGCAAACAGGTGGACAAGGCACACACAGCATCGCAGACAACGCAGCAGCAGCAGCGCGAGCACACAGGACCGCACCGCGTGGGCTCGCTTGATTTCCGCGATCGCTTTCTCGTTTTTGCGATGGATTTCCTCGATTTCGATCTCGTGCTCCTTCTTGATGTGCTCGGCTTGCGCAGCGTGGTTGGCGTGTGCCGTCTCCAGCACTTTCTCAATCGCCGCAATCTCCTTGACTGCGTCGGCCTTGATTCGAGCAGTTTCCCGCTCAATAAGCTGTGACGCGCAACGTTACACCCGGACCTTCACTCGGAAATAACTCGAGAGTTGCTCAAGACCCCTTGAATTGCGCGGTGCGTGGTGGTGTGGCACGTTAGTTGGGGCGGTCGCTCTCAATGAGCTCTCCCTCTTGATCCCTCACTCCACACACCTCACACAAATCGCTACCTGCCGCTCTGTCCATGGGTGTCTCTGTCTTCCTCAGGCTCTTCCTCTCCCTCTCCCCCTCGAGTGTCACCCAACAAACAGCCAGCGCTCGCGGTTGGCTACGGCCCGCACCTGCACAGTATCGTCCTGCTTGGCCTGAGCATTCTCGGCGCGCTCTTTGCACTCCGGGCAGACGTAGGACAGCAAAAAGTCCTTGGCCCAGGCCTGCTTGGACTGCTCGAACTCCCTGTCCTTCTTCCCCAGCGTGTCGTCGAAGGTAACAATGGAGGCCTGCGCAGGGGTCACAGGGGCACCAGGGCACCAGACAAGGAATCAACGGACGCGCAACTGCACTCGCAGGTGACAGGCGCACACACGGACCTGGAGCTGCTCAGCATACATGGACTTTTGATTGGCCATGTCGATCTGGTGCTGCTGCTCTTGCATCTGCAGCTGCCGCAGCCCGTCCTCCCGCGCGAACTCCAGCTCCTGCAACACACAGTCATGTGCAGAAACACCCGTGTCCCCATTGCTATGCGCGGCCAGGCATGCGCGCACCATAATGTTCACAGTGTCTGCTCTCGCCACGTACCGCAGTGAGCTGCTCAATTTTTGCCGAGGAGATGGCGTTGAGTCGGTCCCGCTCCTTCTTGGCGACACTGACCATGTCGTCGTCTCGCGTCGCTAAAATATTAGACAAGCGGTTGCAGTCCTTGCACTGGAAGTCGCGCGCATATCTGCCGAGGGGTCAGCGCCTGATTTTGACTGTTTGAGGTTGTTGCTCTTCTCCTTGCCCCCGCATCTACTCCTTGCCTGTGCTTGTCCCCCCACACCTTCGTGTCCGACCCTTGAAAGGAACGTGTGCGGTGGCGTGCGGGGTGCAGAGATTTCCTTGTCTCTCTCTTATCACCGCTGTCGGTCCTTGGGCTCTGTCAACCGCCATTCGTGGAGAGAGCTAGACTCTCAGGGTGTCTCAAAATGCGGCGTCAGACTCTCCAGTTGTCTCAAGTAGCGCTGGACTCTCAAGCTGCCTGCTCGCAAGACTCTAGACTCTTGGTGCCCAACCTTGTGCTCGACACCGAGCGCCTGCCTCAACACAACGCACTTTTCCATGCTTTCGGCGAGTTTTTGCTCGTGTTCAGCCTGAATGACCTTCTTCCAGTTTTCAAATGTCGCAGTGGCGTTGGCAATAATCTTGTCGCGCTCGGTGTCTTTAATCTGCGCGTACCGTTGGATTTTGGGCATGGAGGTGTGAGACAGGGGACACCAGCTGAGGGAGGACTCTGGCACAGTGTGCGGCACAGGGTACACGACCGCAGTGCCGCGGACTGTTCGAAGAAAGAGAAGAACGTTCCCTGGTACAAACTAGCAAGGGCAAAAAACACTGTCGCTGTCCGAGGTATTTCCTTTTAGCATTCCTGTCTCTGTTCTGTCGCTCTCCTGCTGGCATGCGAACCTTGGTCTGTTCCTCGTGCCGCCGCGCCTCCTCGTTCAGCTTGGCCTCTGAGTCGCGTTTTGCAGTGATAAGTTTTGCCTTGACAGCCTCCAGCTCCTGAGAGACCTGCTGCTGGTACTTCTTCATGTCCTCGTTGAGTTGCACTCGCTGCGCGCCCGGTGAGTGCGCCGCCATGACACAAGACCAAACACTGAGTGCGCCGCCACAGACCAAACACTGAGTGCGCTGCCATGACACAAGACCAGAGTCCTTGGTCACCCAGTGAGTGCACCGCCATAACACAAGACCAAACAGCCGCCATAGCACAAGACCAGAGTCCTTGGCCGCCCAGTGAGTTCACCGCCATAGAACGAAGAAGAAGACCAAGACCAAACACTGAGTGCACCGCCACCGCATAACACGACCAGAGTCCTTCAGTGAGTGTGCCGCCATAAAACACTATCGGAGTCCTTGGCGGTGGATGCTCACCTGATCTTCAAGCTCGTCCTTGAGCGACCGGTTCTCGACGAGCAAGATTCTGTTGGTCTCCTTGGCCTCCTCCTGGCCCTTGAGCATGCGGTTGAGTTCAATGTTGTGCCCCTCCAGCACGCGCTCTGCCTCGTCGTGCGTGCGCGTCATGTGCTCTTGCTCCCTCGTGAACGCCGCACGGACCTTGACAAGGTTCTCGGAATCGTGTTTGACCTGCAGGGCGGCAGTCAGACAGGGGCAATCACTTCCCTGCAGTGCGCGTCCTCCGCACAACACGCTGCGACGTCACCCTGCTGCACAAGAGCCGCAGACCACAGCGAGCCGCCGGTCTGGGCACACGCACTTCGCAGGGCACATACCTGACGCTGCAACGCTTGGACTTCGATGTCCTTCCCTTGCAGTTCAGCCTTGAGATTGTCGAGTTGCGTGTTGAGCTCAGCCGTGCGTACAGTGAACTCGCGCTCCATTTTCTGGGCAGGCATCAGTTGACGGGAGATATGACGATGTGACAGTTATTTGATGGGATGCTACAGCAACCACACCGGCGCACGAGACACTGATCAACAACATGTTGGGCGGCGACCTCACGGGAAGGGTTCGACAAGGGCTTCGCAGCACGACCTCCAAACAAGGAAAGAACAGGGACGACATCGTAGAAAAACATCGCCTTGATGGCGCGTCAAACATCGATATTGACACGGAGGTTGGGGATATCGCAGCGTGCGGGATGCGACGATGCTGCAGCCAGGAGAAACAATGAGAAGGCAAAGGAAAAGCAACAACCTCACGCATGCCGAGCATTTCCTTCTGCTGGTTGGCGAGTTGTGTGCGGAGGTCGTCCTCCATTGCTCTAAACTGCTCCTCGCGCTCCACCTGCCGCTCCAACGACTGCCGTTCCTTTTCCGCAAATGTTGCCTGTTGCACACCGTGAGGGTCGGCATCAGAGCTGCCCGAAAACATGATGCATGTTTCTCATTTGATTTTTTTTGGGGAATCACAGTAGGCACGATTCTTGCTCTGGGGGACAAAAATAAGATGCATAAGGATAATGTCCGTTTCCTGTACTTTTCACGAGAGGTGGAACGAGAAGCATGAGAGTCAAGGAAGGCAGCTGACCTGGAACTTCGTGAACACGAGATGCATCTGCATGCGTGTTTCGTTCTCGACAGTGGCCAGGCGCTGCGACTCCTTTGCTTCCAGCATCGTGATTTTGTTGCGGTGCTCCATCTCTCTCCGCAGCTCCGCCTGCGCAAAGACTCAGGCTGCGTGCTTGCTCGCCGCGGCCTCGGACAAACTCACCGTCTCAGCATCCTTGCGAAGGCGCTCGATCTCGTCCGCTGCAGCAACGCAAGTTAGCCGGCGAGACGCGACGCCGAGAACTTGA
>QUTJ01031256.1:0-10548 GCA_003573635.1 Goniomonas avonlea | reverse complement strand
AGTGTTTCCGCAGCGGCTGGACGAGAAGCCAGAACTCAACCCAGAAGACAAAACGACCAGACGCCGCTGGGTGGAGGGGGACATGATTGTCGTTATCGCAGAAGACTAACGCGATCATTCACGCCGAACCAAGGAAGTGGTGGCGGTGATCAATGACGTGATTGTTGTTATCGCAGAAGACTAACGTGATCATTCACGGCGAACCAAGGAAGCGGTGGCGGTTACCAAGACGTCATTGACACGTATGGTTGTCGTTACACCAGCGTGATCGTTCACGGTGAACCAAGGAAGCGGTGGCGGTTACCAAGACGCCGCGCTTAGACATTGAAACGGTGTCGTTCGCAACGACACTATCGTTGATGGCTGGAGGACTCAGCGAGATGACTGACACACGGAGAGGTCGCCGTTGAGACGGTGTCGTTACACTAGCGTTGACTATCGCGGATGACCAGACACTGTCCCTGTCAACGAGCACAGCGGATGACCAGGAGGGCCAAGGGTGGGGAAAACTATGTCATTATCGTCAACGCTATCGCGGATGACCAGGACACTCTCCCTGTCAATGCGGACCGGCCCACAAGACCTTGCCGAGATGTCGCTGGGAGCAGGGAAGCGCCTTGTCAGCGTTCACGGCGATCTGCCGTCGTCGGCGTTGACGACTAACTGTGACATTGCCACCATCGTTAATGACGAGCAAGCCAAATGTCGGTACTAGCGAATATTGTGATCGCTCATGACGAACCTCTTGGATCTGGCGACTTATTGAACTCCAGTGCTGTCACGTGACGCTGAAAAAAAACGAGCTGAAAAGTCACGCGTGTCCCCTGAGGGTTTGAACACATGCTCGTCTTTTTTCTTTTCTTCTTCTGTTTCATTGCACCCTTGAGCGCAACATTTCCAGGCCCCGCACCTGTCTCTCAAGTGTGGAATGTGTTCACTGGGCAAGGGCACAGACTTCGAAGGCACTCTCCCTCTCACTCCCCCCCTCTCTCACGCTAACACCTGTGCTCTGCAAACCTGGGGAACTGACACTCGGCTGTGCCAGTCCTGTTGTTGGACAAGCCCTCTGCTCACGTCCTCCCACTAAATCCACAACGTCATAAAATTCACCGCTTTGCGGTAAAATTCACCACTGTGCGGTGACAAAGTAGGTCTTGGCCAAGCTGGTGGCCTCGGCGTTGTCGGTGGCAAGAAGAAACGTGCAGCTGCCAAGCTCCTGCCTTTGTGACTATTATGGCAACTTCTTTGCCTTTGTGATTCGTGACCCCCCCCTGATGCACGAGCGAGATCTGATGCTCGACTCTTTGCGGTTATGTCTTATCATCGTATCCCAGAGAGAGTGGCAGAGACAGACAGAGACAGAGACGACAGAGACGGGGACAGGCTGTGAGACTGGCGAGAGTGGTCCTGGCACTTCTTGCTCTCACGCGAACCCTCACAACTCTGCAACCACGTACCCTGCACATGGCCCCCGTGTGTTAAATTTTGGAACGGCCACAAGCCACCACAGGCTCTGTCACTGCCTTCTGCTCGTTCCATGCAGAAACAGTAAAGGCATGTTTAGAGTTGCAGAAGGAACACAGACACAGCAGGCATGAATGTCTCCAGCCGAAAGGCAATCAAGGAGGACATTGGCTGGTCAACTCAGCCAAGGTTCCCTTTAGCTCCTTTCGCCGTTGCTGGCCTGCAGTCGGGACACAGCGCCGACAGGCCACCTGCGGAATGGTACGGTTGCGAGCATGTCGAGCATGTTGCGTTGATCTCCTTGCCCGAGGCCGTCCGACTGACACCCGAGGCTGTCCGGCTGATCCCCGAGGCCGTGCGGCTGACCCCCGAGGAAGTCCGGCTGACCCCACCAGCCGTCGTACCCGCAGACTTCGTCAAAGAGTTTTCTTGCCTCTGTCTCCGAGATCTCTGCCAGGCAC
Source organism: Goniomonas avonlea (assembly GCA_003573635.1). Lineage (NCBI taxonomy): Eukaryota > Cryptophyceae > Goniomonadida > Goniomonadaceae > Goniomonas > Goniomonas avonlea. The sequence continues at coordinate 8,623 of QUTJ01031256.1, read as the reverse complement.
GCTGCACACACAGAGCAGCGTTGTTTTCACGCTGTTGCGGGGCCGGCCTTCTCCACCTGAAGTGAGATGAGAACCACGACGCCGCGATGTTCGCCCTTGGGGGCAGCGGGGGACCAATGTGGGCCATCGGCGACTAACGCTTCGGTAGCAAACTTTGATCGGCATTTGATCCTTCACTAACGTTGAGAGTTGCACTAACGTTGAGAGTTGGGAGTTAGTCGAGGTTTTGACGTGGATAGAAAGCTCCTTGCGCGCGCGCACCGAGGTTCGAGTCTCGTCACCGTCTTTGAAAATGGAGGCTGACCTCTCCCAGCTGCTGCTTGCTGCCCAACACCCAGGTGTGTGAAGAGTACGTGTGTGTGTGTGGAAGAAGTTAGTCTCATGCTGGGTCGCTGACTGTCTCACTTAGACAAGGCCACGCGCGATGTTGCCGAGGCACAGCTGGCTCAGGCTCGGGCTTCTAACGCTGTGCGTTGGCTCTTGACGCACTTTTTCTGTCTGGTAACACTCTTCGTTGATAACAGCCGCTGTATTTGAGGCTTTTGAGCGCGGAGCTCTCGGATGAGAGCAAACAGATGCAAACTCGCAGTTTGGCTGGCATTCAGTTGAAGAATACCCTCACCTCCAAGGTTTGCAGCTGTCCTTGAGACAAAGTGGCATGACACGTGTATCAGGATGATGCACAGGCAGAGACTCTTGCCAATAGCTGGCTCGCGCTGGACCCGGCTGTCAGGACAGAGATCAAGGAGCACGTGCGTGGTCCATCTGTGTTGTCGGTGATTCTGACTCCAGCATCAGTCTTTGCGCGCCCTGGGCTCCCCTGTGAGGGAAGTGCGAAACACTGCGGCGTCTGTGGTGTCAAAAATTGCCACCATTGAACTTCCGAAGCACCAGTGGCCGGATCTGATGCCTCTTCTGTTGACATACGTTACCCAAGCCGAGGCGTCCCCCGCTGGCGTTGTTCGCAAAGAGGCGACTCTTAATGCTATTGGCTACATCTGTGAAGAGATTGTACGTTGCTGAGGTCTCGGGAAGCGACACTAATGTTTCTTCAGGGCATGTTGCAAACCGACGTCTTGGAAAGCCAGTCCAACGCCATCTTGACCGCGGTGGTCGCTGGCATGCGCAAGGAGGAGACTGAAGTCTCAGTGAAACTTGCCGCCACTCGTGCTCTCCTGAATGCTCTGGAGTTTGCCAAAAAGAACTTCGACGTGGAGAATGAGCGCAGCTACATCATGCAGGTGGCTTGTGACGCGTGCACAGCAGAGCAGCCCCTCAAGGTCAAATGTGCTGCGTTCGAATGTTTGGTGCGCATCGCTGAGCTGTACTACGACAAACTTGCTGCCTACATGCAAGTTTTGTTCAACGTAAGTGGTCAGCCTCGCTTGCTCTGAGCTGATTTTTTTTGGGCAGTTGACGATGGAGGCCATCCGCAAGGAGGAGGATGATGTTGCTCGCCAAGCAATTGAGTTCTGGTCCACCGTGTGTGACAAGGAGTACGAACTTGGCGACGATCCCTCTGTGCGTCGCAGTGCTGCTGTTGTTAATCGATGATCCTTGCTGGACCATTCTAGCTATCAGCCGCCTCGTCACTCACACTCATACCAGTGTGCGCATTACATCAAGGGAGCGCAGCCCCACCTGGTTCCGCTTCTGCTCACAACGTTGACGGCCCAGGTGCGATTGCTAGTGCCTCATCACCCAACAAAACTGACGTTTCCGTGCTCTCAGGAGGAGGGTCAGGACGACGACAACGCCAACAAGGCTATGTCCGCTGGTCCTTGCCTTGGTTTGATTGCCAACACTGTCGGTGACGAGATTGTGGACCACGTCGTGGGCTTTGTTCGCGAGAACATGTTCAACCAGGTACTCTCTCTCTCTCTGTCGCCTTCTGTGCACGAAAACTCTTGGTCCTGCACCTCAGTTCGTTCGTGTGTTTCATCGAGGAAATAATCAATGCCTCGCAGGATTGGCATTACCGTGACGCAGCCATTCTTGCGTTCGGCTACATGCTGGACGGTCCCTCGGAGGAGAAGTTGCAGCCCGTTGTCAGCCAGGTAATGGTTCTGAAACAGCTCTGTCCTTGAGAACATACGAATGGGGGAGAGGCTGGGAAGGGCCTTAGTTGGGAGGGACGAGGGGTGTTTTCGCATCTGTGCTGACTCGGACCGCAGGCCGTGCCTCAGCTCGCCCAGTTTCTTAAGGATCAAAACCAGCAAGTCCGTGACACAACTGCCTGGACCTTTGGTCGCGTGTGCCAGTTTGTGCCCGAGGCCATTGCTGCTGGTACGTTGATTCTCTTGTTTGAACTGCCTGCCACGTCTTGTCCTAATGAATCCCCCGATATTGGATTTTGTCATTATTGTCGACAACTCCTGAATTTCTGGTTTCAGAGACGTACACACCCCTGCTGGACACCTTCATGTGCGGGCTCCAGCCGGAAGGCGTTGCCGGCGGCAACGACGCTTCCTCGGCCAAGCACATTTGCTGGGCAATCCACAATATGGCCGAAGGCATTGTTCAGCAGCAGGACGACGACAAGCCACCGTCCAACGAGATGACGGAGCGATTCATGCCCGTGTGCCAGTCTCTGATGGCCGCTGCTGACCGCCCCGACGCGAAGAGCTGCAACCTCAGGGCCAGCGCCTACGAGGCCTTGTGCACTGTCATTCAGAGTGCCGGTACCGACAGCCGACCCTTCCTTGAGCAGACCCTCCTCAAGGTTCTTGCGGAGCGGCTCAGTGCGACCTGCCTCCAGACACAGGTGTTGCGCTTGGCCCTGTTGTATTTTCCCTCCCCTGGTTACCATCTCCTTGAATCTGTTTGGCATAGGGTGCTTGTCGATTTGGTGATGAGAGAGGGGGGGAGGGGTCACTCAAGCGAGCGGGTCGTCCTTTTGCCCATGACACCGCACACATTGCATGCTGACTGTTGCTCCAGTTTTTGAACCAGGATGACGTGAACGACCGCAACGAGTGGCAGTCGCTCCTGTGCGGCGCTTTGCACGCCCTCATCGGCCAGATGACCCCTGCGTTCCTCAACCTTGTGGTCGATGGGCAGAAGACCGTGGCAGACACCTTGATGGAGCTCTTCTGCCGCGTGTTCGCGACCAACAACGCCACTGCTCACGAGGAGTCCCTCCTCGCCATTGGTGCTGTGTGCAATGGTGCGTGCCATGTCCAATGCTTCTTTTCGCTCTTTGTTCGTGTGTGACTGCCCTCAAAGCTGTTGCCTAACTCCCGTGACAGTACTGGGCAAGGACTTTGAGAAATACTCAGCCCCTCTTTGCCAGACCTACCTTATTCCATTTTTGCGCAACTGGCAGGAAGCGGAGGTACGCATTGTTTTGATGGAATGTTCCAAAGTTTAGAGTCCCTGCACGTGCAAGCCTCGCACGGTGATCGCTCTCCCTGTCTCTCTCTGGTGGTGACTGGCGGGACTGACCCTGCGGCTCGCAGGTGTGTGCCATGGCGGTTCACATCACCGGCGACCTGTGCCGAGCGCTGGAGGCTGGCGTGGGACCTGTGTGCGACGCGGTCATGCAGGCTCTTATTGAGACGGTCGCCAACCCTGCCGTGGACAGCAACCACACCGGAACTAACACCTTCCTGAAGCCCCCTATTTTTGAATGCATCGGCGATGTTGCGTTGGCCATTACTGGAAATATGTCCCGGTATCTCGGGGCCGTGATGCCGCAGCTCGCTGGGGCGACCACACAGGTGCGTTTGAGACGCCTCCCCAGCTTCCAAGTCCCAGTTGTCGCCCGTCATTTTGAACTCGTGTCTCTCCGCTACCGTTGTCGGTGACCCCAGCGTGTTTGTCTGTGCGCTAGCGCTCAGCTCGTCGTCCTGTTCCGCACCCTTCTCATCTTCGCTTGTTCTCACTGGTCCGCAGGTTGATTCGATCCGCAAGTCTCTGGCGGAGAACGAGGACGAGGATCTTCGATTCTACCTCGACAGACTGTCAGAGTCGATTCTGCAGGCCTACACAGGTCTGATCCAAGCCTTCAAGGTCGCCAACAAGACTCAGCCAGGTAGAATGACCTGATAGTGTGGCGAGATTCGGAGATCTAACTGGCTTGCGTCAGAGATTGTGGATATGCTCCTGCCGCACGTGGACCAGATCATGGTGATGATCAACGTCGTGACGATGGACAAGGACCGCGACGACGATGTCACGCGCGCAGCAGCAGGCGTCGTGGGTGATTTGGCGCACACCTTTGAAGGGAAAGTGAAGGAGAAGCTCTGCCACGCCTTTGTCAACGAGTTGTTGGACGAGGCCAGGCGTTCACAGAAGCAGGAGACCCTCGATGTCGCTAAATGGGCCCTGGACGTGCGTTACTGATCACTCTGTTGTCTATTTTTGTCCTGATACGTCACTGTCACTCTTCTGCCGCTCTGGCCTCCTCCTCCCCAACCTAACCCCCCTTGCAGATGTTGCAGGCCATGCGCTGACCTGCGTCATAACCTGCCACCGCACATCCTGTTGGCACAAGTTTCCCTCAAAGTCTCTGGGGGCGCGGCCCTCGCGCTTATTTATCAGCGTTTGGCAAGTCTTCGTGTGAACGAGGGCTCCCTCTTTGCTATTGTAAAACTCACACCATGACAAAAGACTCGGTGTCTCGTTAGCTCGCTCTCCTGTGCCCCTACCAGGCCTGGTTGATGTCCTGGTGCACCTCTCGTGAGTCACTGTCACTGTCACTGTCACTGTCACTGTCACTGTCACCCTCCCAGGCCTGGTTGATGTCCTGGTGCACCTCTCGTGAGTCACTGTCACTGTCCCGGTTCTTGGGATCACTACTCATCTAAGGATCACTCAAAAGCCCGAAGCAAGGCGAGAAGAAAACAGGCAACAGAAAAGGATTGCCAATCCTCCGTGTGTGCTCTTCTTCGTGACTATATTCCTCGTGGTGCCTCTCACCCATGGGAGCGCTGGATCCACAGTCCGATGCCTCGCTCGTCACAGCGTAGGCGCCTCAGCAATCGAGGCTACCAAGATTCGGCTCAGACCCAACAGCAGGAATGGTCTTTTACTCCACAGTTGAGATTCGAGTTACCACTCAGAGTATTGTGCTTTGATGTGAGCGAGAAATTTGGCTCGCTGCTCAGGCGTCTGGGCAGCTTGCATGGAATACAACGCATCCCAATACATCGCGCACTCCGGGTGAAACAGCATGGACATCCCGCCTTGTATCATCAGGCGTCCTGCATCACCTGCATTGGAGACAGTTGGTTCGTCAAACCCGTAGGACGTCACCACTCCGCAGCGACGAATGTTTGTGAGCCCAACTGTGCGCTTGCCAAGGACCGGGTCGTACTTGAACCCAACGCCTGGAACAAAACAGCGGTCGAAAAACCCTTTGAGGATGCTGGGCAAGTTGAACCAGAAAGTGGGATACACCAGAACCAAGGAGTCTGCCCAGCGGAGGCTGTCCACAATGTCTGTTACGTGAGCGTCCCCGGTCAGTTGTGGTTGCGAGCCCTCGTCGAAATAACCCAAACGCTCAGCTTCGGTTAGTACTGGGGAAAATGGACGCCCATCGGGCATGCTGTACAGATTTCGTCGCCGCACCACAGCGTCGTTCGCAGCAAGGGCGCTCTCGATGGTATCCGCCGCTGCTCGATTAAAGGAGCTACTGACCGGATGCGCTTGCACAAGAAACACTCGAGCTGCGCGCGGGGTGCTCCCCGTCCCAGCGCTGAAACACCGACCATGGGAGCCTGCTGTAGCCAAAAGAATCGCGCAGCGTCGGAGCATGGTTGCCGCAGCAATGCCGCTGAATTGAATGTAAAAATGATAAGACGTGGATATATGAATTGCTGCACGAAGTTTACAAATAACTAAACAACCTATCACTCCATATATTGGAATCGGATGGACGACTGCGATTTTTTGAAGGGAATGGAAGGGCAGCCTCCCGCGAAGAAACTCGTTTACAAGTGCTCAGACAGAGTTCCGCCTCTGGTTCGCCGTGTCTTGGAGAGCAAAGGCACGCGCGTGGATTTGGTTTTCCCCAGCTGACTTCCTTGCAGGCTGGGACCAGTTCGACAAAGAGACGCAGCCCAAGGAAGCCTGGAATCTGTACTGGAAGGTGCGGTGTTCGATTCAAGGTTCAACAAAGCTGAGGTATCGAGCAGTGTGGGAGATTCAAGCTCACTGACTGGGAGAAGTGTAAAGAGCACCAGCGAATCAATCACCTCCCCAAAAGCGCCAACATCACGAAGAAGGTGGTGCTCTCCGCTGTCTGCTTTCCCGACTATCGTTGGCAGGACACGTTGTTGCGCCATCTTCGAACTCTGCGAGCAGTTTATGGCAGCATCTACGATTTTTTCCCTGTCACCTTCAGCCTACCAACTGAATACCTTAAGTTTTGTCACGCGTACACCGAGCAGGAGACCAAGGTGGGTGCACGTATTCGGGTCCTTTGTTTTGACATGATACAGGGAACATGGATTTGTAAACCCTCAGACCTGAGTCGTGGGAGGAAAATTTTCATTATCAACGACATTGGCGACCTGGTCTACGATCAACAATTCATTATTCAGAAGTACATCGACAATCCTATGTGCCTGGGCGGTTTCAAGTTCGACCTCCGACTGTATCCAAAGTTTCGTCTTGTTGTGGGTTTCCATATCCATAGGTGTATATAGTGTTCGTGCTTTGACTGACTGCAGCTGTGTGTTTATTGCATTTCGGTGTTTTCCTTGACTTGCGAAGCTACGTGTTTATTACGGCTGTTCATCCAGCAAGGGTCTATTTGTACAAAGAAGGAATTGTTCGGTTTGCCACAGAAAAGTAAGTAACGATGCACCATACATTACGACTCCCCGTTTTCTCACGCTAGCATGTCCTTCCACAGGTACGACATGAGCGAGCTCACGAACGTGTATTCACATCTCACCAATGCCTCGATCAACAAATTCAGCCCGTCACTCAACTTGGATAAGGATACCATCGGTCCAGGGTGAGTCATGGCCGAACCTTCAATCAATCTGACGCGTTGCGGCAGCTGTAAATGGACCTTGACGCGGCTGAAGCAATACTTCAAGCAGCACGGCATTCCGGATGACTATCTGTGGCAGCGAGTGACCACCATCATCATTCTCACGACGATTCTTCTCATTCCGCTCGCTCCCCACGCCCCCACTGGTTTCGAGCTCTTCGGTTTTGGTCAGTGCGACTCGTGCCCTGGTGTACACTCAAGAGTGGATTACTTTGCTTCGTCGTCGTTAGTCGTTAGGATACGCGTGAGGGAACTACGAATATGTCAGTCTTTCAATCCAACTGAAAGCCACTGCTCACGGAATGTTCCCCCACAATCCAATTTTCAGAAAATGCAGTAATCTTACCATGGACTCGTTGAGCTGCCGCTGCGGGTTGCCGCGGCGCTCAAGAGTGTCACCGCGTGTTTACTGCGACAGCTAGTGCCACTGTTACTGCGACTGCGATGCTGCCACTGCGTGTTACTGCGGCCGTTAAAGCTATTGCGTGCGTGAGTGCGACACAGTCCGGGTGTTACTGCGGCTGTGTCACTGCGTGTGCTCCTGCGACAGTCAGTGTGACTGCGTGTAACTGTGATGGTCAGTTTTACTCTGTGGCGATTGCGTGTAACTGTGTCAGTTTTACTCCGTGCTACTGCGACAGTCGGTGCGACTGCGTGTTACGCGGCCTGTCACCGTCGTGGTTGATAGTCCTCGGCTGTGTTGACTCGGCCCCGCAGACATCTTGATCGACTCGAGCCTTCGCCCTTGGCTGCTCGAGGTGCGCGCTTGCGCCTGTGCCTGTGCCTATGCCTGCGTCTGTGTCTGTGCCTGGCGTCTGCTTCCTCTCAGAGCACGTGCTGCAGGCACCGGGGAGTGAGCACTGACTAGTGCCTGTATGTGATGTGTGTGGTGTGGCTGTGCCTGTATGTGATGTGTGTGGTGTGGCTGTGCCTGTATGTGATGTGTGTGGTGTGGCTGTGCCTGTATCTGTATCTGTCACTGTCACTGTCTCTGTATGTGTGTGCCTGCGCCTGTGCCTGTATCTGTATCTGTATCTGTCACTGTCACTGTCTCTGTATTTGTGTGGTGTGCCCATGCCCAGAGCACGTGCTGCAGGCACCGGGGAGTGAGCAGTGGCTAGTGCCTGTATGTGATGTGTGTGGTGTGGCTGTGCCTGTGCCTGTGCCTGTATGTGTGGTGTGCCCATGCCTCTGCCTGCCTGGCGTGTGCTTCCTCTCAGAGCACGTGCTGCAGGTCAACGCTTCGCCGGCGCTCGGGAGCGACTCGGAAGTGGACGAAGCAGTCAAAGTGGTGAGTGGCTTTTTGACACACCAGTAGTCTGCGTCAGGGCACTCTGCCTGTGCTGCGGCACGTGCACTTGACTCAGCACGTGCACTCAGTCCAGGACTGCAGCACACTCTGCCTGTGCGTCCCACAGTTGACCCGTGTCACCACAGCCACTGATCTCCGACACCCTCGACATGCTCCACCTGCAGCCTGCACCCACCGTCGAGGCGACGGCGTCTGCCCGAGAGAGGTCTCGATCAGGTCGGGCATGAGACGATCCTCTCATCAGAAAGGGAGGGAGGAGGGAGGGAGAGCGGAGATGAGGGGTCTCGATTCGGTTCGATGTGAGACGA
>QUTJ01031255.1:0-10542 GCA_003573635.1 Goniomonas avonlea | reverse complement strand
AGAGACGCAGACGCACAGACGCACCGGTTGAGACCAGCGAGAATATGTGTGGAGGCAGGGTCAAACGAGATCCCGAACATACAACTCGAATAGTCCGGCCTGCGGTTGAGAAGTGTGAGAACACACGCGGCACATGACAAAAGTTCTGCAGCAAGTTCTATGCATCTCACTCTCCCGCTCACCCCCCCCCCCTCTCCCGCTGTTTGTCTCTGTCTCTGTCTCTGTCTCAGGCGCTGCCTCTCTGTTGCTCTCTCGTGTGAGAGAACCCCCTCGAGATCCCGAACACACAGCATGAATAGTCAAGCCTGCATTCGAGAGGTGCGTGAACGCCGAGAGCACTCACACCGTGCTGGCAACGCCACCACACGCAGGACAACTGGACTCACTCGAAATTAAGTTCCTCGTGCAGCTCGTACTCTCCGTGGATGTTGCACATGTGAACTGCGTGAGCGGTTACGGTGTGTCACCAAGGGTGCGTGCCGTGGTGGCGGTGTGTGGAATCTGTAGCGCAACGTGCAAGGGAATGCGACAGAAATGAAAAGGGAAGCCTTGAATCCTCTGGCTGTGAATTCGTGTGGTTGTGTGCAACGAGGGAGAGGAGAATGAGGGAGCGAGGGGAGAGAGAGGATTCACACCATTCAGGAGGTACAAAGGGATTCCACAGCACACGCATGGTCCAAAGTCAACTCACCATAATCGGACCAGGAACTGTAGATGAGAAAACGTTGGTCGGGACTGTAATCTATGTCAATCACGGACCAGCCGATGTCTCGGCAGCTGATTGTCTTGAATTTCGTCCAGGTCGCTGTGTTGTAGAGATAGATGAACCCATCTGTACAATTTTACATGTGAGACGAGGCAAGATAAATGAAAGAGGGAGAGGGGGGACAAACTTTGGCTCGCTGACATAAACACATTGCCGTCCTGGCCAAATTTTCCACAGAAAACTGAGCTGTCGTACTTGTCCAACCTTGAAAACAGTCAGGATAAAGTCAGAATTCTGAAATCAGTCGGTTTACCTTTGAGGAATTTGGGACGGCAGCATTCGATGTGTTAGGTTGGCCTTCCTCGACGCCGAGAATCCCCCGGTGATTTCACGCCTCTGCAACATCTGCAGAGAATTTCGCAGCCGGAAACCTCCAATATCTCGGGCAATCAACGGGGCCATGGGGTGGCTCAAGAGTGCTTCGTTGACCTGTACAGGAACAAACTGCTCTGGACAAGGGTGGAAAGAGTGCCAAGTATTACGACGATAAGGAGAGTAGTACGGGTCATCCTCCTCTTCCTCATCTTCGTTGTCGTCAGTGTCCTCAAATTCAGAAACGTATTCTTCGTCGACTTCGTCTTCTTTCTCAGATCCCCCCTGATAGTTGTCGTCGCTTCCATCCTTCTCAGAACCGCCCTCGTATTCACTACCACTTCCTTCCAAGGCTCCAGTGGTGTTGTGGCTTTCTGCCATCCCGGCTGGAAGAATAATACTCGATCGGATGTCAAACGCGACCCACCTCTCGGAAAAATAGGAGCCGAAGCGGCACGAGGCGACGAGTCGGGAAATTGGGATGGCTGCTGAAAAACCTGCACATAAGCTGCCACGAGGCGACCTTCCCCCAAGTTCGTCACTGGACAGGGCCCAAATGACTTCTGACTGTCTTTACTAGCCAGGCGGTTTATTGTACCTGTGCAAATACCGCTACCCGCTGCGGGCTTTCATCTGAACGACTTGACGTCGTGCAGATTCGATCATGTTGCGAGGCAAGAAGGATATTGTCTGTTGTTGATGATGACCATAACTGACTTTATTCGCTGAAACATGTGTTTTCCCTTGTTCTTTCTTGACTGAACTCCAGGTGCACCTCCTCAGCTCTCTTCTTGTCGTATGGCACCAGGTGACTAAATTCGTGTGATCCGTCGCTATCCTCTTCTGAAACGCCATTTGAAGGAGGGACACGCTAATCTCCTTTGTGTTCCCACAAGCAGACAAGGACACCCTTTTGAATATTGATGGCGATCAGGTGGGATCTGGCGGCATTTGCTGTTGGTAATAGCATTGCAGGTGAGACATTTGCGCCCAGATGAGCGAAATATCTCCAGCTGTATCAAACCAGCGCTGTTCCCGGAGTCTGGTCAGGATCCTGCTTCATTAAAGGTCAATTTTTGTTTGATCTGTGGCTTTTACACGCACCCGAACTCAGCGTTTCCAGGTTGCGAAAGGCATCCAGGTTGAACATACAGAACTCGGAATGGGACTGACCACACTACTCTCACGGCGTCACGGGTTAGATGCTGCGGAGTCGCAAGGTGAGCCAAGAGCCTACGCTGTGGGTCTGACTTGTGACCAGATGCACTGACGCCCGAGGTCGAGTACGACCTGCTGGTCCTGGACGAGGGAGGAATGCCCATCAGTCAAGCTCTGTCGTTGATACATGGAATGGTCAAGTCTCGAGGCGGTGTTACTGTTGTCGTTGGAGATCACTGCAGACAGGTACGAGGCTGCTTCTTTGGTCAGGGCAAGATGTTCCGAGCAGGGTGACTTTTTTGCACGATCTTTGGGGTTGAAATCATCCCACAGGGTATCGCTACTGCAGATGAGGACTGTCTCTCGTCGCACCGTTGCTTGCGAGTATCATTGGGCCCGGTTCCACTCCTGAGCTCACATTGCATCGTCTTAATTCATCATTATCTGGACTCTGCTGCGGCAGTCACAAGTGGATCTCCAGGGCTGTGAGGTGGATGCTGATCGGTGAACATTGCTCGAGTAGAATTCACTTACACTGCAGGCAACGGACACTGTCACGCTGCCTGCAGGACGCGATGCTGTCACTTCGAGCTTGAGCTATTTTGTCAGTAACTCTGAACATGGTGCTATTAGCACTCTGCTTGAAATATGTTTTCAAGTGCCGAGAAACCTTTTCTCGAAAAAAGTTAAAGCAGTTTATTCAATCAGCGTCCGTCAAGGACTTCACATTGTTTGTATACCGGCTCTGCAATTTCAGTCAGTGGGATAGCAGGCAACGTTCACACTTACTGCAAAAGCGCAAGTCAGGGACCCTGAACGAGACTCCATGAATTCTTCGTTCAGCTTGGCAACATCAACGGGTGCCCGAGGGTCCTCGGGCCTGCGTTTGGAAGATGCTTCAGTATCGTTCGATCCACCGCCTGACACTGCTGATGCGACTGCCACAGCATTTGGGTCGGCCCACTGGTAAGTACTGTAATCGTACTGGTGGTGGAGTCAGGCACCAAATGAAAGCCATAGCAGGCTGATCTTTACCATTGGTTGCGTAAACGCCTGCTGCTGGTAATATGCATACATGCGAGGATCATACGGATACGATGCGTAGTGTGCAGCAGCAGGATCGACGGCTGCCGCTGCTGGGGCCGCTGCGGACGCGTCTGCTTTGGCTGCCATCACAGGTCTCGCGCTCTTTTCCGTCTTGTCTCCGAACGTGACGTTTTTTGCCTGATCGTGATCGCTCAGTTACGTACTACGTAATTGTACAAGGCGCGGCTTGGTTTTGTCGTCTGGTAGACTTACCTCGAAGTCCTTATCACCACGGTGCCTGTTCGAAACCAGAGGCTTCGCCGCGATGAGCGATTCGGGCGTTGCATCGGCGCTCGTGCCGATGTCACAGCAGCTGTCCATGATTTTTGCTAGTCTTTTGATACTTGTGATGGTTCTTGAGTTTGTGGTTCGCCAGGGTCGTAGAGCTCACAACAAGTCCCCGGAATACCAGCGGCTTCGAAATCATTATCTCGGAGGCTATCTCGCCTACAAAGCGGCAGACTGGACCATGGGTCCCTACTTTTACAAGGTGTACCAGTCCAAAGGACTTCCCCATCATGTGATCGCCGGGATTTTTTTGTGTGGATTTTTCTCCGGAATGGTCTTCGGCACGTTCGTGGGGTCGTTGGCTGACCGGCTGGGTCGAAAAAGGGGCACCCAGCTGTGCGCGCTGCTCTTTTCGTGCAGCTGCTTGTCGACCCACTCGGATCAACTACCTATACTGATGCTCGGTAGATTTTTGGGAGGCGCAGCCACTTCGGTTCGTGCAGAGATGTTGAGATGAGCCTTGATCTCTGACGTTTGCCGCAGCTCCTGTACTCATCCTTCGAGTCCTGGATGGTTCGTGTACTTGATCTTTGAGCGGTAGATTAAATTTTTGCCACAGGTCTGTGAACACAAAGCGCTCAACCTTCCGGAGGAGTCGCGCTCGTCCCTGTTTGGCCTCGTCATGCTCGGTGACGGCATCGTGGCGATGCTCGCCGGATTTTTGGCACTGGGAGCCCGGGAGGTTGCCGGATACTCTGGGCCGTTTGACTGCAGTGTAATACTGCTGGCTGGAGGTGCCTTGTTCATAGGCACAAACTGGAGAGAGAACTATGGCAACTCGAAGGTTAAGGGGCTCAGCAACTTTACGGATGCTGTCGCGGTGCTGCGCCAGTCGCCTGGGATCGCGCTGCTTGGTTGCGTGACTTCGCTGTTCGAAAGCTCGATGTACACGTTCGTGTTTTTGTGGACTGCTGCGCTGCAAGCCGCGGCCGACAAAGAGGGAAGAGGCGAAATGCCCTTGGGATTGGTCTTCTCCTGCTTCATGGCGGCAATAATGTGAGGAGCAGCTCGTGCCGCTTGCAGAAAAACCAGCCACTATCAAGTGGAACCAGGCTAATCAAACGATTATGGCACGCGCTGCAGTTGATAGATATCTCTGCCAATGTGGTCCGGTTGATTGACCTGGCGTAGAATGTAGGCGCTAGAAGCTGCTAGAGCATCGCAAATTATCCGCCTTCACCCGCCCGTAGCCTGCGCTGATTGCACACTGGTTGGCTGCTGGACATGTCCCGGCCAGCGTCTGACTAGGCATGATCTTGATCGATTAGACCACAATTTGTTGACTTGTCCATCCTCGAGTTCAACCGTAGCACTGGTCTGCATCTCGTGTGCTCACTATCCTGACCCAGCAAGCTCAAACCTCGGTGATGTGTTTGCGTGACCAAAGCGTTAAACCGTATCGCAGGTGTGGCTCGCGTGTGTTCGCTATCCTCACTCAGCGCCTCAAGCTCAAACCTCGTTATTTCGCCGTTCCACTCCTGGCGATTGCGAGCGTGTGCCTGTGTGTCTGCGGCAGCGGACCCCCGACACACGTCCTCTTGGCTGCCCTCCTCGGGTTTGAGTTCTGCTGCGGAGTGTACTTCCCCTCGTTCGGTACGGAAACGCCACGCCGCCTTCTGCACTCTTGGGTGACGATGACTAGAGCACGGAGAATATTCGCCAGCACTCCACCTGATCCGCCCCAATCCGTTGCCCGTAGTGATCCTCTGATGGGTGTGATGCGGGTGATGAGGAGATCGGTGGTGATCGGTGGTACTGGGTGTGTTGGGTGGGTGGGTGAAACCTGATTATTTTTTCCCGTCGTGTTCGCGTCTCCGCAAAGAGTGGTCGCACCAGCATCGTGCGGTGTGTTGTTCGGTTCTTTGTCGGCTGTCATTTTCGCGACATATGTCGCGTTGTGTGGTGCTGTCTTGTGCATCCCTGATGTCGTGCTCTCGACACAGCTCACTGCTTTGCAGTGTTGTGCTGTGCCGTACCTATACAGTGCTGTCTGTGCACTCGTGCTGTGTCGTGACACCTACATCCTGGTCTTGTTTTACGTATGGAGCCCAGGAACCATTCGGGCGACGGTAGTGCCCGAGAAGGTCAGGGCCACGATTTTGAACCTGTTCCGAGTCCCGCTGAATGCGTTTGTGGCCATGTCACTTCTGCTCTCTTCCTCGGGGTGAGTGCCAACCTCTGTGCTCCTTGAGTTACACTACACGCGCGCCGCACACGTGTAACTTAGAGTCAGCCGACTGCCACAACCACCTCGCTAACTTGGAGGGCGGCACAGTGACACGGGCATGGGCGGCACACACAATGTCACGGACATGGGCGGCACACACAGTGACACGGACATGGGCGGCACACACAGTGACACGGACATGGGCGGCACACACAGTGACACGGACATGGGCGGCACACACAGATGTGCAATCGCAAACACACTGTGACTGCCACGCACAGGTCCGGCAGCAACACCAGTATTTTCTACGCGTCCGCTTCTGCTGTGGCACTGGCCTGCCTCATCCAGTAAGTGCTTAGCTCTTGACAATCGCTCTGGGCCGCGTGCCACTGTCAATATGCCTTGCCGTGCCGTCGCGCTGGACTGTCAGCCGCCCGTGTCTACAGGCGGGTTATGGGCAGATAACCACGATAACGGCAGTGCACCGGTTGTCGTCGCTCATTCATTCACACCACAGGTGCAACGCACTGACGCTAGGACCGAGAGAGAGAAATGCAAAGAGTTGACACCGGTTGGCTCTAGTGCTGACACTCTTGCAGGTTCCAACTCTGCGGCCGGTTGCCTGATGCGGCTGTGGCCGCTGAGCCCACTGCAAGCCCAAGCACCGCTGTGCGCGTCCCTCCCAAGAGACGCGCTGTTGCGTCAAAGTAGAGGACTCCACTGGGCAGGTCGCACCCAAGCGACGCACTGTTGCGTCCAAGTAGAGGACTGCACTGGTGATCAAGTCGCACCCAAGCGTCAGAGTAGAGGACTCCACTAGGAATTCTTGGTCGCAGCATCTGTCATGAAGGCGGCAACTGCCAAACGCTTGCACTTTCTCAAGTGACATTTTTGATATGTTTGGCTGACAGAATGGCCCGTTCTTCATATTCAATTCTTCTTGTCTGTCACTGAGTCCGTGACTCCGTGCTGGTGCGTCATGCGAAACCCGGTGGAGTGCATATGTATGTTATCGTACTCGCCAGCGGACAAGTTCAAAAATCCATGGGGGACGATGCGGAGATGGTTGAGGCCCGAGTGACAAAGCGACCGCACCCAAGTAGTTCAAAATCGGATTCTACAGCTAATTCTGCAAAAAAGAAGGTCAGAACTGGTGAGGCACCTACTTCTCCCGTGCCCATTGAATCGCCTGCGCCCGCGTCCTCGGCAGCGAAGCCACCCAAGCACGCATCAGTGGGTTCGAAATCAGCCACACCTTCCAAGGAGTCCGGCACGCCTACAGTATCCAAGAACGCCTCAATCAGCAAGGTGCCTTCTCCTTCCAAGCCTGGCGTCCAGGCCTCCCCAGCTGCATCGAAGTCCTCAATCAGCAAGGTGCCTTCTCCTTCCAAGCCTGGCGTCCAGGCCTCCCCAGCTGCATCGAAGTCCTCAATCAGCAAGGTGCCTCCTCCTTCCAAGCCTCTCCAGACCGCCCCAGCCGCATCTCCGCGAGTTTTCAAAGCCAGGAGTCAAGACTCAACAGCTTCCGTCTCATCCAACCCGCCACCATCTTCGAAAGCACACACTCGCAAAGTTCCTTCTGAGGGGAAGAATTCGAACAGTTACATTTTTCTCTTACTGATCTTTCTGGGTGTTCTTTGGGCCTGGTTTGCTTACCATCCAGATGGTGGTGAAACCGATCGCAGAAATATCTCATGCACGCCCAGCCCCGGCTCTCCTGCGGTTTTTGACGATCTGGTCACCGAGGCACAATGCCACAGCCTCAACAATTTGACAGCAACTGCGTTTGCAACCATGTCTTCTGACAATGGCGTTTCGATTCTGCAAATTTCACCTGCATTACTGATCTTGAATGGCAAGAAAACTCCTCCAGAGGAAGCCGGTGTGGTCTTTGACCCCCACGATTTGTGGCACTACAAGAAATTACTGTCCACAGTCCGTTCAGCCGTCGAGAATGAGTATGGTTTGGTGGCTGAGTCTCTCAAGCATATGGTCCCCACCTTTGCTGTCCACCAGGAAGCTGCGAAGCTCACGGGTGTCTACAAAGACTGGCTCGTGCCGGCGAGCGACGATGTCTTGGTGCGTCCGACAGTCGTCAGCACAAACGACCTAACTGTTGCCCAACAGACCTACACTCACTCAAACGGCTGCTCTCCATCTTACACTGCCATGGTGTTTTGCCCCCCTTCAACGTCAGGTGAGTGGGACAACAATAGATCAGAATACTGCACTTGATCCTGCGATCTTGGTTTCATGCGGTGTCCCTGAGTGAGCGTTGTGCAACAGGCGAATGCCCTTGTACGCGCTGTTGTACACGGCCCCGCACTGCAATGAAGAGTAGCATGGTCCTCGTGGGGCAATAGTGCGAGATGCTGAGATAACTCGGTGACGTGTCTCATACCATCCACCTACAGATGGACCTCAGGAGGCCCCATCCAACAGCAAGGAGGAACTGGTGTTTTTGCGTGGTGCGCACACACCTTGTATGCAATGTCTTTGCCACTTTCCCTCCTTGGTCGCTTATTTGCATAGCTCTCATGCTCCGAGGCAGATTTTCGGATCTTTGGCTGCTATGCAGTTCCTAGATGCTTGAATACTGGCTCTCTCCCTCCCTCCCTCCCTCCCTCCCTCTCTCTCGCTCTCCCTCCCTCCCTCGCTCTCCCTCCCTCCCTCCCTCCCTCCCTCTCTCTCGCTCTCGCTCGCTCGCTCACGCTCGGCAATTACTGAGTCCGAAACCAACGCAGGGGAAACACGGGTCACCCCGAAAAGACGCAGACTGGTGGTTTACTCATCAGGTGCAGAAAACACGTACTCGCTCACCCCCGTCGCCTCGGGTTGGTCTGAGCTCCTGTTTCTTCTGTTCACTTGTGACGCCAAATGTGCGATGCCGCGCGTGGCTTGAGGGGAAGGAGGTTGCTGACTGCCATTCGTCTCCGTTCGGGTTAGTGAGACAATCTCTCGTCCCATGGGCAGCTGTCTGTTAGAGCCGGGGCAGGTTGCCGAGTGAGGTCCATCTTCGTTGATCCAACTGAGGCCAAGGCTGTGAATAGTCTTGTTCGCTGACGAGGCCAAGCCTGGGAGTTGTCTTGTTCTCGCTCACCCGGTCGCCCCCGTTGGCCTCACGCGGCTGACTTGAGTGCTTGGGGCGAGTACTAATTGATACCTGAATGTAATTACTAATTCCTCAACACAAACAACCGTTTTGTTGTGCTGTGTGTGTGTGTATGTGGAGGGTCCGTAGTAGAGTGCTCCAGGTCTCGCTAGTGCCTTCTGGTCAAAAAAGGTACTGGTACGTATTTTACGTACTGGTACGTGCGAAAATTCTTTTCTTGTTGTTGGAGTGACATGATTTGTTTATTATTGAAAAGATAAAACCTTTATCTCTCCCTCTCCCTCTCCCGACATGATTTGTTTATTATTGAAAAGATCAAAATTAAAATATTTTCCAGCTGTCTGGCAGACCGGTCTCACCGACTGGCACCCGCAGCACGCACCTCAGTTAGAGCATGCCCAGGCCTCAATAGATCAAACATAGTGCCGCAAGCCGTGTCCACCCGGCTGCAGGCCCTGCAGATGCTGTTGCAGCCTGCAGCTGATGATCATGAGTCTGACATCCAGCTGCTCTCCTCCCCTCTCGCTCACTGGCAGACCCCCAAGGTGCCAGTCGTCTCTGCTTGCACGTGCCACTCAAACCGGGTTCTTGCAGAGGTTGCCGCAGGCCCAGGCGCTCGAACTGAAACCTCGAGAGTTGCCAAAATACTTCCTGCCAAGAATCTTCACAGTGGAGCAAGTGTCATCAAGGATCAACTTGAAAACAGGTGCCATAAGCACTGGCAGCGACACATCTGCCAATTGCTGACATTATTGTTCAGGGGATTTTTATTGCGAGACGTGTGACAAAGGCTTCACTTTTCCGGGAGACTTGGCCCAGCACCGAAGAGTGTGCGTCACGTCCCCTCGCGCACAACACGCAACAGATACTGGTTCCGCTGCCAAAGCAACTTGAAAGTGTCCACACTGGCACCAACAACAATTGTCTTTGTACCAACAACAATTGTATTTACAAAAAACTGGATCGAATAGCATCACCAACGACAATCGAGTAGTCACACTGACAGTTGTAGCTCTCCGAGTCACGAAGGCTATCGCAAGGACAGTGCACCAGAATTAGGGCACTGCCAAGTCACGAAGGTTAGGACAGTGCACCGACACACCAGCGCACGACACAATATCCACCACCAGATTTCACCGGATTGTCCACAGAGTTTCGGCACGCATCACACCGATCATCTCGTTGAACGATCGCACATCAGATCGTGCATCTCACGGCAATAAACTCGGAGCCGAGGACGATCACGCGTCACAGACAGCGATCACACACGGGCGGGGCACAGCATCACAATCGATTACCCTGCAGCCGGGGAGTAAGAATGGTTGATGTGTGATCGTCCTCGGTGTAATCCGCTGCCGTATCGGGATCAATGATCCGATCATGCTGATCATGATCATGATCAACGATCTGGGCGGAGATATCGGTCAGATCTGCGACCGTGGTCGGATCGCGATCATGATCCGTGAGCTCAACCACGAGGCTCGGATCGAGGCTGGGGGCGACGGAAGCACTCGCGGAGGTTTGACTGGGAGCGGAGCGGAGGTGCGTTGGGCTGCAGGCGTGTCAGTACAGAGTGTGCTTGGCTGCAGCAGAGGCAGAGAGGCTGCAGCAGAGGCAGAGAGGCTGCAGCAGAGGCAGAGAGGACAGCGACAG
>QUTJ01031254.1:0-10541 GCA_003573635.1 Goniomonas avonlea | reverse complement strand
CCCTTTGCCCTGCGTGCCCCTATCTCACTGTTGGCGCGGATTGTGGGTCCATGCCACGCGTGCACGCAATGGTGTCCTCCTCCTTGGCGGACCTTTGGACACGTGAATGGTGTTCACGTGGTGCGCGTGAATGGTGTCCTCCCTCCTTGGCGGACCTTTGCCTCACACCAGCGCTCAGGCAGTCAAGGTGGGCGACCAAATCCTGCGGGTCGACGGCCGGCCCGTCGGCGGCATGACGCCGGCCGAGATCCGCCCGCTTATTCTCGGCAAACGCGCCACCTATGTCCACTTCACATTCCTGCGCGCCTCACAGCAGGTGTGCCTGTGCCTGTGCTCCTGTGTGCTCCTGTGTGCTCCTGCGTGAGTGAGTGCGCGTGTCTGTGTGGTCACAGCTGTACATCTCTCACCATTGAGGTTCCACAGTGTCACACCCGCCTCCCGTTTTGCCGTTGGTGTTGACACATTGTCGCAGTATGAGGTCCAGCTCAAGCGGGGCGCCTTTGGCCCTGAGTACGCTGTCGTGTCTCCGGAGGACCACGACGGCCCCGGTGGTTACTCCGCAGGTGACACTGTGCTCCATGTGCCCTGTGTTTCCTGCTGTAACACTGTGCTCCCTGTTCCCTTGTCTTTCTGCTATAACTCTGTTATCCTGTCACTGGCGTCCTCCCCCTCCTCTCTCGTAATCCCTGAAGCCTTATGTGCTCCTGGACTGGCGCAGCTGGTCTCAACATTCTGTGCCGCTGCACTGCAATTTGCTGCTGTTGCTTCTCTGTGCAAGTCTGTGCCCAGTTTTTCAACCATGGCCCATCTTGTCCATCTAACAGAAGCAACAGGGACAAGCCGGGCAGGACTGCCCACACACACCTCTGGTCTTATTTTTGGGCTGTGATCCTGCCTCCACGACGGCCTGGCACATGTTTCCAGCCCGCTTGACTGTCCAGTCCCGCTTCGCCGCTCCTTGTATGAAAATACACTATCTTGCCAGATTCTCCAGGCTGCAAGGCTCCAAGCTCGACCGGTTATTTTACTGTTGCTGTCGATCCTTGCAATATATCGGCCATGCGACATTAGATTCGTGTCGCCTTTACCTTCGAGATGGCAGCCTGTGACTGTGGTGTGTCGCACCACAGCAACAGGCTTTTGGGATCTGAACTACAACCTTGCATGATCTTGGCAATCGATATTATGGAAAGTGCTGATAATCACTCAAATCCTGCACTCCAGAAGCAGAGTTGCATAATTGGACACCTTGGGTTGAAGAAATCGGCTCGAGGTTCGATTGCTGGGCTGCAAAGATGGACCGATTGGATGCGAGTGCACCAGGACCCAACAACAATGATCGATTGGATGCATGTGCTTCCAACAATGACCGAGAAGAACCATGGACTTCTGCCAACGAGCGGGCTGTCGAATGGGCAGAGGTCGGCGGGAGGAATGCCTCTTGCAGCGGAGGCGCGAACAGTTTTGATGGAGCCTCGACTGCAGACTGCAGCCCTCGAGGCCCCTGTGGTTGCAGTGACACCCAAGGTAGTGGGCGTGGATTTGAAGCTGCAGATCCGAAACCAAGGCGTGAAGCAGCTTCGCCGCTCCGTTTCAGCAGGACTTCGACATGCCCACCGTTTCGAGAAAAACCTAGCCGTACCTCGGTCCCCGGGGCACCACAAAGCATTGGTGCAATCGTGGGTAGTTGCATACCTCGAACAGAAATACCATTGACCGACTCGAGCACGTCACCCACCTGAGCGATGAATCAAACGAGAACAGTTCAGTCTAGCGCACCTTGAGGGCCCCGGAGGCGTCCGCGGGTCCGCCTGGGGTCATAGATTGCACCACAAGTCGTCCAAATTTATCGGGATGACACACAATACCAACACCTCTGCTTTCGGCTGCCGGTTTGGAATCCAGCTGCCGTCCGCAGCAGTCTCGAATCTCGCCACAGCCCAGCATGGCCCTGGCCCCTGCCTTTTCTTCAAGGTGGGACTTGTTCAAGACTTTAAGTCTTGTTGAAACTCAAGTTACCACCTGCACCTCGATAGCATGCATACACGAGGCTCGGATAAATTTTGAGACACAGATGTTTCCCAGCAGGATTCCCGGATAAGGTGCGTTACTGTAGGTCATCTTGTGGGCCAAATATTCTAGCTAGCTAGAGACTGTACTGTATGTTGGTTTCAATGATTATGACAGTTGATACAATTGTATAGGAAAGTGGGTCCCTGGGTTCGATCTCGCAAGATCTCGGCCGTAATGACTTTCCGACACCACACTGTCATCCCGGACACAACCTGCGGTGTTCACCGGGTGGTGCGACACACTTAGGCACCCTGCCCATATATCTCTCCACGCTTCGTGGTATCGCAGAATACTAGTAATTAACAACGTGCCAAAATGCCAAATCTCCAGGTCGAGGACTTGAAGTTCAATATGACCTGGAGATTGTTTTTTTTAACAGCTGCCAGCTTTGAGCGCGCGGATAACTGCGACAATGGGTGGCGGGTCCTTTCTGATCCTGTCCGGCTCAGAGGAGGTGCGGTTTGGAAGTCCAGACCTGTGTAAATGGTTAGGCATTGAAGAACTGTCTGGTGTGCGACTATCCTCTTTGATCGCTGGTTTCACACCGGCGCTGTCGGGCGCACAGACCGCCGTGTTCTTGGGACGACCTGAGCTGACAGTCAGTGTGACTGCCCACGAACTCCCCCCTGTTGAGGGTTTACCAGTCGAGACATTGTTGCAATTCCGTCCAATTGGGCCAGATTTGGTGCTTTTTGAATGCTCAGAAAGAGAAACTGCTGTTTTCGTCCTAGACCCAGGATTCAATGTTGTGGCCTGCGGGGATGCTGCGCGACGGTACCACGCTCGATTTTTGCGGCATTGCGAGGCGGTCTGATTGCCTCGTTTGCAGGTTGTTCGCGTACAACTCGTGTACCCCCTTAATAGGTCTGCCATTGTCGTCGCTGGCAACGTTTGACGAAGGACTGGAATCACTGAGTCCCGAGCTCGAAAGTTTTCCTTTTGCCGCAGCATGCACTGCGTCCGACTTGTCCAAATTCACTGCCACTTGTAGTTTTAAGAAGTTAGTTGCCTCTGAACAGATTGGGGCACCAGCTTGGGTTGCTATATTTCAGGATGTGGGGCCTCGGCATATTTCGGACTTTTTTCAGGTGCACCCTTTAACCGAGACAGGGTCTTCCTGATGCACACCTCGACAGAGAATGATTGGTTGCGAGTCTACAATTGATGCAATTCTTGACCCTGTTGTGGTGATTGATGCCGAGTTTCGGGTGGTCTTGACCAATGCTGCGGCTCTCAGGTCTGT
This sequence comes from Goniomonas avonlea, assembly GCA_003573635.1. Classification (NCBI taxonomy): domain Eukaryota; class Cryptophyceae; order Goniomonadida; family Goniomonadaceae; genus Goniomonas; species Goniomonas avonlea. Next base: position 7,225 of record QUTJ01031254.1, on the reverse strand, counting down.
TCGTCAAAATTGCATGAGCCTAAGACGCTAATGAGTCCTAGATTTTTCGGTTACAGAAAAGATGAAGTCCTTGGTCAAAGTGTGACCACAATCGGCCTATCTGTATCAGAACTCGAGGCTTACTGCCCAGATCCGAGCACTTCCCTACCGAGCTCCCTTGGTGCGAATCGCGAGCTCCAATGGAAAAAAAAGGACGGGTCTGAGTCCAAGCTGTTGCTGAATCTATCTGTTGGCACACAGCAGGTAAGATCTTGATCTGAAGTTGTGTATTTAGGCTCCCTTCGATGTTACTCCGCCCCTCGATATGCATTTCTTTCGTGTGGAGGATTGGCACCTGTTCTCGAGACGACTCTGGATGCAATCAACCCAAAATACACTTGGTTCGAATGTTTTTTCTGTGAAGACTGCTGAGATTATACCCGCAGGACGGCCGTCCGTTTTTTGTTGCGATGCTGGCACGGAAGCAGCAGGGATTTCACCAGCATGGATCGGAGGTGCAGTTAAACCGAGATGAGAAGTCCTCCACCATCACTGTCGGTGCGTTGATTCCGATGCATCATCATTTCTACCACTGACCTCGCAAGCAGGGGTCACAACACACATGACCCTCTCTGACAAAAGAGACCTACACGAGTCTGCTATCGGTGACGCCGGCGGCCGAGACTTGCCGATCCCAACAATGTCTTTTCTCTCCAATATGTCGCACGAGTTTCTTACTCCGTTGGTGCGTTCAAGTTGCTACTACCCATTGTTTAGTACACCATCCGTTGCACGAGGGCATCACCGAAGATGTCCCACCCTCGCCCTCTCCCCGCAGTTTACATTCCACGCACCACACCGAGTACGCACTTTGCATCTGAACACAAGGCGCAGAACGGCATTATTGGCATGGCTGGTTTGTTGAGGGCTGAGGGGGTCGTGCCGCCGGATCTCAGCGACGCTTTTGACACCATCGAGAACTGTGGCTCGATGCTTCTGGAGTTGGTGACGAATGTGTTGGATTTCTCGCGCGTAAGTTGTTTTTCCGGCTTGCTGTTGGCTGTTTGCATCCTCTGTGTTGTGGCCAGCTGACCTTGAGTGCAACAGCTGGAGGCTAACAAGCTAATGGTCGAGTCAAAACCGTTTGATGTAATAGCTCTCCTTGGCGACTGTGTCGAGCACCTTGCTCCGAAAGCTGAGGCTGCGGGTTTGGTTCTCGCCTACAGCGTTTCACCCGACTTGCGGCAACTCGTCCATGGCGACTCAGTCCGCACTCGACAGGTTCGTGAAGATGAGTGAGCCGTATCATATCGCTGCCAACTGCGAAGATGCTTTTGTAGTCTGCACCCCACTGTTGGGGGGCGCCGACACCCCGGTTACTGCCATCCTGGTACATGCTGCAGACACTCGACTGACACAACGAGGGCAGTCGTGAGCGGGGAGGCAGAGAGGTCGAGGGAGGGGCAGTCGAGCGGGGAGGCAGAGAGGTCGGGGGAGGCTGGGGGTGCTGTTATCCCTAATCCTTTTATGCATCAACAGGTGCTGTGCCACGTGTTGAACAACGCGATCAAGTTCACGCCGCACGGTGAGATCATCGTGCAGCTGCAGCGGCAGGTGATCGACGACCACAAGGCGCAGCTCATGTTTGTGGTCGTCGACACTGGCATCGGCATTCCCAAGGATCAGGCTGAGAAGGTCTTCAGCTCTTTCCAGGCAAGATACGCACTCTTTCTTCCTCCTTCACTTTGAAATCCATTTCGCCCAGGAAAGCCCAGACCTAAAATCCTTGGCTCAAAATGACCCACTCTTGATAACTCAGCACTTACGTTCGAGGTGAGGAGTGCCAGAATCATTGTACCTGGCAGGCGGACAAGAACCTTTCACGAGAGCACGGCGGCACTGGTCTCGGCCTCATGATTTCGAAGCGGCTGACCCGTATGATGGGCGGGGACATCTGGTTCGAGAGTGCGCCGGGCAAGGTCAGCCCCCTTGCTTGACATTCCTCGTTTCGCTTTGATGAGCTCGCTCTTTTCGCTCAGAAACGGGTTTGACACAAGCACACTTGCTGGTGTGGCGCAAGCCGCGGTCCCCCGTGCGCCAACCAAGACACCACAAACCATGACACATCCGTGCGCTAACGCATCCGTGCGCTCACAGGGATCTTCGTTCTTTTTCACTGTGCAAGTTGAGGAACCACTCGAGGCAGTCTCAATCGCAGCCAACTGGCCGCACGAGAACCTGCACGGCAAGGCCGTCCTGGTCGTGGACAGCAACAGCAGCCGCAGCCGCGTGCTCGAAGACCTTCTCCTCGAGTTCGGTCTCAGAGTGAACTCTGTCGCCACCCCTGAGGCTGCTTTGAGTTCTTTGAAGCGCTTTGTCTTCGATATTGTTGTCATCGACTCCAGCAGTATAAGCACAGACTCGGAAAAGATCGTCAAAGCTATCCGAGACATCCGGTGCGATATCTCGTCGATTTGTGTCTTTGTTTTCGTAGCAATATGATGAAGGGACTCTGTGAAGGATACCCTCCCCGCACTCTCCACCACTTCCCTCAGCCACCCTCCCCTGATACTGCATTCGCCACCATCTCCCACCCACCCTCCACACTCGCCACCTCCTTTCCTAACCAACTGTTCCATATAGTACCACCCTGATGATACAGCACTCGCCACCTGCCTCTCCTACCTCCCCCCCCATACAGCACTCGCCACCCATACACTCGTGCCAAAAGAATGCATTTGCTCGAGAGTTGCTGGTTGGTCTGCGTCCCTTGCCTGTGTGTGGACCTTATCGCGTGGCCAACCCATGCCCAGAGGAAAAAGCGAGCTCGCAATCCTGATGTTGACGGTACCGGCCAAGCGGTCGGCAGCGCTAAATTCGCAGGGTGCTCTCGAGACGGCGGCGTGCTTGATAAAGCCTGTGCGCCCGCAGCAATTCCACGCTGTGCTTGTCGACATCTTCTCTCGCTCGCGCAGTGGTATGTTGCTGCCGCTCTTGACCTTTCTTGTCCCACTCCTCTCTTGACCTTTCTTGTCCCACTCCTCTCTTGACCTTTCTTGTCCCACTCCTCTCTTGACCTTTCTTGTCCCACTCCTCTCCCCGGCCCGCCCTCTGCTCCTCTTTTCGTGCTCTCCCTTCCGTTGTGCTTCCGCTGCCTGCTCTCCGCGCTCGCCTCCTGAATTTGTTCCACCTGCTTGTCACGCCTCAACTTGACAGGCACTCCCCGGGACCCTGCGTCTTCTCTCTACCACGACGACGCGAATCCCTTCGCCATCGCCGCCAACCGGCCCACATTTGGGTGGTCAGGGCACGTCGCTCAGCCCACCAACCGCGAGGCTGCCTCAGTGGAGACTGCGTCTCAGCGCAACCCTGCGCTGCAGCAGACGCAGCCCCGCATTCTGATTGCCGAGGACAACGTGACCAAGTACGCGCCTCTCGCTCACCTCAGCCAGACCTCGCATCACTCGCTTCCTCAAAGATCGTCGACTCTCCACACGCTCTCAGGCAGGGCAGCCCAAGTTGGGACCCTGACTCCGCAGTCCCTCACGCGCTGTCACACACACACACACACACACACACACACACACACACACACACACACACACACACACACACATACACGGCAGAACTATCGAGGATGAACTCCCACCACTCTGTGTCGCGCGAATTCACGGCATTTGCTAATCGACTCCCTCGCAACCACTTTTCAACACCATCCTTGGTGGCTCACCTCCATGCAGCCAAATGATTTTGAAGCACATGCTGAAGTTCCTGTCGCTGAGCTGCGACGTTGCAAACGACGGCGTGGAGGCTGTCGACATGGCTCGGCGGGGCAAGTACGACCTGATCCTCATGGACATCAAGATGCCCAACATGTCGGGCATCGACGCGACCAAGGTGGGCGAGCGCGCGCTGACAGATTGGCGGACAGTGTCTGTCAGTGTCGGTTCTAGTGGAGTCGCCGTCAGCATGTCGTGTTAGTCAGTGTGGCTACCCTCGCCGTCAGCATGTCGTGTTAGTCAGTGTCGCTACCCTCGCCGTCAGCATGTTGTGTTCGTCAGTGTGGCTACCCTCGCCGTCAGCGTGTCGTGTTCGTCAGTGTAGCTATACCCTCGCCCGCATGAAACATCTGTTTCCATATCCAGTATGACTTGGCTCAGGTGATTTAGACGAGCCCGTACCCACTTGAGATGACGAGGCTGACAGATGATTTTGACGACGTTTGCGGCCGCTGGGCGCCGGTGTCCCAAGATCGTTGCCTGCACTGCTAATTCCTTTGTTTACAATCGCACTGAGTGCGAAGCTGCTGGAATGGACGGGTGCGTGCCTCCTGGTTGGTTGTGTCCTTGGTCGTAAAGCAGGGCGTTTCTCCCTTGACGTTGACTGGCGTGGCTTGACCGGCTGCGTGTTTGACTCTGACGAGGTGTTTAGCTGACTGGGTGTTGGCTGGCATTGGTGTGAAGGATTGTGATGTGATGGGCGTGAGGGGGGTGGGGGACTGTCGCGGGTGCGAGATGCCTCGCATGCAAAAGCGACCAGAGCTGTAGAAACGAGCAACTACGATCTCTGGCTACTTGGTAGCATTCTCTTCCTTTGAAATTTTTGAGATATTTCTCGACTCAACCCCTGGTCTTCCTTTCTCACTCCGCACGTGCTCAGGTACATCGCCAAACCCATCACCATTGCTGGACTGGAAACTGTTCTCCGGACGTCTCTGGGGCCGGACGCCCTTGCTCCTCACCCCGAAACGCTTCCTGCTCCCACCGCACCCCCCGTCAGCGCGTGAGTTGCTGTCTTTTGCCACACACACACACACACACACACACATATATTGACCGTCCTCGACTTGTCCCGTCGCATTGAACTCGTCGCAGACGCAGCCTGTCTCCTGAGTCTCTGAAGCATGCCAAGAGCAAGAAGTGCCCCCCCGGAGAGGACGAGATCCTCTCGCCCTGGAGCAGCGTGGAGTCCGAAGACGTGTCGGAGTGCGTAGTGTTACAATCCCGGTCTGCTGTTGCTAAAAACTCAGTAGCAGCAACCTGCTAGCAAATATGGGGTGGATTATCTTATATCAGAGATGCATTTGCTCGGATTGTCTTGCGGAAGCTTTGAGATCCTCCGAGCCGTCAGCACTGCAGTGTCCGCACTTGACGTTGGGCGGAGGATCCACTCGCTCGTTTTCTGCTCCTTCCCTGACTTGCCTCCCTCTCGTTTCTCCCCCTCGTCGAGTCACGAGCGGGAGGCAAGCCAAACGAGCGGGAGGCAAGTCAAGTGTGGACACTCCACACAGGCAGCACCACTCCGCTCGTTTCTCCTCCTCTAACCACCCCCCACCTCCCTCGTCCCATCCTGCTCTCCCCCACCCTCCTTTCACCCCTCCTCTCCCGCCCGCCCCCGGGTCGCTGGACTCTCTCACACACACGCACACGCACCCAGACACGCAGACACTGGACTCACGCAGACACGCAGACACGCAGACCTCACAGGGCGCCCAGTGGTCGGGTCCAGGCCTCTTACTCGGTAGTCTTGCCGGCTAATAATCACACTGTGAGCACTGTCGGTCTTGAGGGCGTGGCCCCACCCCGGCCACGCCAGGGCCCAACCCACGCACAACCCACAACACAGACACGCAGACACTGAGAGACCTCACAGTGCCGAGGGGCCCCCACCCCGGACCACGCCAGGGTCCAACCCACGCAACGCACGGCACAAGGGCGGCTCGGGCGCACATAAACCAGGCCGCCGCGGCAAGCGCACAGTGGAAAAGATTTCCACGTCCACGTCCACCCCACCGACAACCTCCGACTCTATCTCCGAGGTGCTGCAGCAATAGACAATCTAGCACTCCATGCAAGTTGCTGTGTCACCACCCAAACAAACACTGCGAGTTGCCTCAATGGACTGTCAAGACCTTGCCCATTGCTATTCGTTTGCTGGTGTCCAGCCTTGAGGAGGAGCTCTTAACCCCGCGCTCTCTCGCAGTCGGGATCGTCGGCTTCAGAATCTTCGCAGTCCGACTCCACAGACTCACAAGGTGCATTGTCTCGCGCTCTCGCCTTTCCTCTCTCTCCTTCCCCTCTCAGTCCCTCTCGCACTGCCCCCCCTCTCCCCTCCCCTCTCCCTCCCAACCTCCCTCCCCTTCCCCCCGCCGCCCCCCTGTAGTATTCGCAGGCACACAGCAGTCCCAGCATTATTCGCAGCCATACGCCATCTCTCTGCCGCACCCAGTGTAGACAACATCCCTCTCTGTCGCAACGCAGTGTCCACGACATCTCGAGATGGTTTCACCTCGGCCGCGGTGTTATCGGCACAATGCAGAGAGTCGACCTTGCTAACGTTTGTCAACCCTGTCGCTTGATATCAAATTCGGCCGCCTGATATCACGGCAGTGCCAGCGCCTGTCTGACCCTCGCACTGCAGTGTCAACGACATCTGTGTAGCACGGCAGTGCCAGCGCCTGTCTGACCCTCGCACCGCAGTGTCAACGACATCGTCGTCGTGGGTGCGCAGGCGCTCGCGGCACCGGCCTGCTGTCTTCCTTCCTGCGGAGCGGCTGCTCGTGCTCGGCTGTGTCGGTTTTCTTGGCATCACCGGCATCGGCCTCGTCCTCAGGCTGCTGCACGATCGCGGGTCACGCGGGTCACACTTGTCCTGAGTGCTCTGAGGGTCACGGGGGCCACACTTGTCCTGAGTGCTCTGAGGGTCACCACTCTTGTCCTGAGTGCTCTGAGGGTCACCACTCTTGTCCTGAGTGCTCTGAGGGTCACCACTCTTGTCCTCAGTTCTCTGAGAGTCACCACTCTTGTCCTCAGTTCTCGGAGATTGAGCGGCGACTCTGATGACTTGTCGGCCGAGCACGAGACTGGGGGGCGTGACAGAGTCCGCGATGGCTGAGGGTCGAGCGTTGGTGGGCGAGACTGTTGACCGGTGGCCGTTGTGCCACGGTGGTGGGAGAGACTACGGCTGTTGGGTCACTGCTAAGCTGGTTTGTGTGTCACTGGTAAGCTGGTTTGTGTGTCACTGCTAAGCTGGTTTGTGTGTCACTGGTAAGCTGGTTTGTGTTTCACTGCTAAGCTGGTTTGTGTGTCACTGCTAAGCTGGTTTGTGCTCTTCCTCACAAATTCTTTGTGACAGTCTCTTCTTGCCCCGGTCGGTCAGTAAGTAAGTCTGTTATCAGGCTGTCAGTCTGAGTGAACGATACCGCACAAACCCACAGTCTGTACTGCATATTGAAAACATAAGCAGG
>QUTJ01031253.1:0-10540 GCA_003573635.1 Goniomonas avonlea | reverse complement strand
CGTGTGTGTGTCTCTCGCTCTCTCTCCCCTCTCTTTAAGTCTGAGGATTGCCAGAGGATATGTGTGCGACGCGACAACGCACATTCGATCCCGTTATTTTGATTGCGAAGTCGTCAGCACTGTTCCACATTCCCCACACGCCCTCACAGTGGAAAGCAACGTAGAGTTCCTGGCTGTTAAAGCCAATAATGGACAGCTCTGTGAAGCGTGCGACCCCGCTGGCGTCTGATGGCTGCGACACAATGCCCTGCGTACATAAGTTACTGGCCTCTCACTCCCTCTCTCCCTCTCTCCCACCGGACTACTGGAGAGGCCGAATGAGACTTAACTTCAGAGTTCTGATGGGATCTGGTGTATTTCTCCCCCTCCTCCCGCTCACTCACACACTCCCTCTCGCTCTTCCACACACTCCCTCTCTCATGGTTGCGTCCCGCATGCCGAGAGTTCCCGCGCGAATCGCTGTGCTTGACAACGCTCTCCTGCCCCCGCCCCTCTCTTGTTTGTCATTCCTACATGCCCGCTCTCTCCCCCCTCGGGCACACGCGCACCTTCATGATTGCAATCTTCTGCTGGCGCAGAGACCAAATCGAAATGGGCGACACGGAATATGCGGTCACAATCTTGTTCTGGCCGGGGGGGTCAGGCAAAGCGAAGGAAAGAGTCTAGGGAACCAACAGGGTAGAAAGGACACTCACCGCAAGTGGTTTGCCATTAGCGTCCAGGATTGACACACTTGGTTGGGTTGGGAGAACAACCCCATTCGCGGGCACTGTTGCTGGAGCCGGGCTCGCAACGAGCTTGGAGACAGTCGTTGACACGTACACCGTTGCCGGCACGAAAAGTGCGGATGCGGCTGCAGCAACAGTGTGGAACATTATTGTCCTGCCGGCAGCAGATGAGGACCTTGAGTGCCATAGGCCCGTTGGTTGTTCGGACTTACCAAGGGCCTGCCCCAGCCAGAAAAGTACAGTGAAGCGTAGCCTCCCCATCAGAGTTGGACATTTGCGGTCCATTAGAAGATATTATCGGTAGTGCGAGGCTCCCGAATCGAATTTCATCAAGAGTCATCCGCGAGAGATCGTAGGGAGTGGACTGGTCCTCGTAAGGCAGTTGCACGTCAATCGAAATCCGTGGCGAAATTGAAACGTCGATAGATACGTTGCTTACTGCTTTGCCGCTAAAGTCAACAACCTTCAGGAGAGTGGTAGTCTGCCGGCCCGTGCTAATTGCTCCGGTAGGTTGAGGACCCTTCATCGCGGACAGGCCCTCCGGCACAGGCAATTCCGGTCGCACAAAGACAGCCAGGGAGATTACTGCAGCAGGCGATATAAGGCCTGGAAAGTCTGCAAAGTATGGGAGAGAACTTACTAAACAAGAGCAGCGCAAACAGAAGCACAAACCCAAGGACACCGATGACCCTGTTTTGGACGTCTTCGCGGACTAAGTCGACCAGGACCGGAACGTGGATGCCTTTAACCTGAACACAAATCAGCATCCCCGTCCACAGTAAATACGCAAACCGTTTTGGTGTGGCGATCATAAACAAACGGTCCCTTCCGGACGAATCTCTTGAGGCCGTCATCGGCCATCGCACGACGTTCTGGTGTTATCACCTCTATCCGTTCTGGGTGAGTAGATATCCGGGAGAACACAATGTAGATGGAGTGACCGGGAAGATTGAAAAGCTCGAGCGATTTAAAACCGTTAGATTATGTGCTATCTTTGCCGGGAGAGCGCTAGTCGATGTCGTTACGCGCGTATGCCCAGCGCGTACGAGCGACCTCGACCACTCCTTCAGCTGGACCAACAGTAAGAAGAGATGGCTCGCCCGCCTATGCCGGGTGGCCGCAGTGGGCGGGGTGCAGTCTCACCTATGACCTCCCCACCGGTGTCTCCTTTCAGCCCGAATCAGGTGCTGTGACCCTCTTTGCTAGAACGGTGAGGTGACCATCTGCACCAGGTGGACTGGACATCCAAAGCTCGCCACGAAGGTGCTAGTCTGGCTCAGGCGACGCCAATCTTGGGCACTGTGGAGCCCCTCTCTAGCGGAGGAGTTGCTGGTCAGTTCTTCCACTCCTCCTTGCCATTAATAACGCGCCTGGCACAGCCTACGGCGAATGGGACAAAATGCCTTTGAAAGTGTCAGGGCGGGATGAGTTTCTGTCATTACCCATCTACGAGCAAATGCGAGAGCTATCCAAGTCGCTGCGCAGTAGCGACGCTCTATGCATGGAAGTGCGAGCAGCATTCAGGGACACGTATGCCCCAAGCTCGGAGGTTGCTCGCGTGCAGCAAGAGCCACAATTTTCTAGTGCTGAGGTGATTCATGCTGCTGTGGAGCGGTGTGGAAAGTGTCAAGGGACGGAACTGGCTGGTGTCTTACAAATCATCTGCGTTCTCGCAAGAAACGGTGCGACGTAGTCTTCGCCGTTCTCAGTTCATTTGTCTGAACCCACAGCAGCGAACAACCAAACCTTCATGGAGCAACAGCAGGGGGTCGTGAAAGTGTTTGAAGTTGTCAAAGAAAAAATGGATCGGAATGTGATCTATGATGGACTTCGGGCGATGATCAACCTCACAGCAAAAGGTTGGGCGCCCAAAAGGAGCCCGGGCATCAAACTAACCCTCTCCTCCTTCTAGGAGAAGGCAAAGATGCCCTTGTTAAGCTTGATGCGAACCTGTTCGTGCTTGACTTGCTGCGGCGGTTTCCGGACGATCCGGAGATTCTTCAAGAGGCCACCAGGCTCTTAAGAAACTTGACATTGCATGGTAGGCTCGTGGACGTGTCCATCCGAGTCCTTTTACAGCTCCCCAGGCGTCTACGTGGCAAGGCAAATCGCCCAGCATGGTGGAATCCAGCTGGTTATTGACGCGATGGAGAGTCACGCTGATAATCTGCCACTGCAGCAAGTGTGCTGTGCAGCACTGTGCAATATCGCAGTCCACGGTGAGCCCTGCCTGTTTTCTCGCGTCAAGTTTTCGACATGATCAATCAAATTGCAGCGTTGGTGGTGTACGTGGGGTTTTTGTCATGGTGGGAGTCAGTGACGGTCTCTGCGTGCGTTGGGCGGCAAGTTTTGTCAGGTTGAAGCGGCAACACTGGCGAGAGGATTGTGGCGTGTTTGGCGCTGAAGATAAAGAGGACAGAAGCAGGGCTAGGAAATCGGGCGGGTTTGTAACCGCGATGCGAACAGATGGGAACAAGCTCTTGCTGGTTGAACTCGGGGCTCTGCGCGCTGTGACAAACGCGATGCTGCTTCACCCTGCCGACGTCAAGCTGCAGCAGGAAGCGTGCCGAACCCTGGGGAACTTGGCAGCTCACGGTGAGGAGGGGACGGGAGGAAGCGGAATGGGAGGAACGGGTGAAGGTGGGGAGGGGAGGGGAAGGGGGTGGAAGGAAGGCGAGGGAAGGGGGAGGGGGGGCAAGGGAGAGGGAGGAGGGAGACGGAGGAAGGAGGGAGACGGAGGAAGGAGGGGGGTGGGCTCCTCATGTCTTGCGCAGGTTGAACATTGTACCATGGCACATGTGCGCTCTCCACAGCGCTATCCCAAATTCTAGTCAAGTCCGTCACGCCCATCCCGCTGATCACGCCCATCACACCCGCCCAACCATCACACCCATCCCGCCGCCCATCACGCCCATCACGCCCATCACGCCCATCACGCCCATCACGCCCATCACATCAACACCCAGCGTCCCCTACCCCACCTAAGTCACGCCCCACGTCCACGCCTCACCGACTGTCTGTCACATCTCACCCATCACGCCAGCGAGCAACAAGGAGAAGATAGCGCAAAGCGACGCACTCGAACGAGTTCTCGCTGCGCTCGAGAGGCTGCGGAATGAGCCACGCTTAGTGGAGATGGCTTGTCGCTGTCTCGCCTATGTAGCCGCCAATCGTACGTCATTCGTGTTGTCAAGTCTTGAATGCTGATGTGGTCAACGTGTGATTGTGGTTGTGGTTGTTGTTGTGGTGATTGTGATGATTCATGGTGTTGTGATTGTGATTGTGATTGTGATTGTGATGTGTGATTGTGATGGTGATTGTGATTGTGATTGTGATTGTGATTGTGATTGTGATTGTGGTGATCGTGATTGCGCGATGGAGATGGTGGCAGCGGTTAGACCCTGAGAGGAACCACAAGCCCCAGAGCAAATCCAGATGCGATGCCAATCACCCCAACGGTTTGCACCCGAGTTTGTCGCTCCTGTTCCCACAGGCGGTGTCGCCCGTAGTACAATCGGCGGTTTCGATCCGGATACGGCCTCACACACCTTCGCACCTTCGTGATTGGGGCAGCTGGTGTCCAGTCGTCCTTTCACTCTGTTGTTTCAAATTGCTGAAAACATGCGGATTCGGGTTCCCTCGTGTCTTTGTGGATGCTGTCACAGCATGGTGGGTTGCACCTAACTTGCACGCAGCCGAAAATCAGAGCTTGCTTGCGGAGAAGGGAGTGGTGGGCATTCTGTTGGGGGCTGCGACATGCCATGCAGGCGACGCCAGGGTGCAGGAGCATGCCATTTGGGGCCTCTGCAATCTTGCCTCACTAGGTCCGTATGCCTGTGAAGATGATGGGGGTTCTGATTCGGATTTTGGTCAACGCTTCCAGAGACTCGAGCTGACCTCCTTGGAATACTCGGACCTGACTTGACTTGACCTGACCTGACCTGACCTGACTGACCTGAGCTCCTTGTTTGACCTGACCTGACTTGACCTGATCTAGCTTGTTGAGTTGTTCCACAGGCAACAACAAGACCTTGATTGCTGAGCAAGGAGCAATCCCAACATTATTTTCCGCCATGAAGACGCATGGCAAGGACCGAAGAGTGCAGCAGGAAGTCCTGCGGATGATCTGCAACCTTGGGGCCAACGGTGAGTCTCGAGGGAGGAGGGGAAGAGGGGGGAGAGACAGAGACAGAGAGACCCACAAAGAGACTGAGAGGCAGACGAGAGAAACAGACGGACGAGAGGAACAGGGAGACAGAGAGGCACACGGAGACACGGAGACGCAGTGGAGAGAGAGCGAGGGAGCAGCGAGAGAGAAGAAAAGAGCGAGGAGAAGAGAGAGAGGTGAACAGGGAGAGCGACGGAGACGGACAGAGACGGACAGAGACAGACAGACAGAGACTGAGGCAGACAGAGAGGGGGGGGGGGGGKGAGAAAGAGCGCGCGCGCGTGTGTGTGTGAGAGGAGGGCGAGAGCGAGACCACAGTGTCAGAGACCTCACTCACACCGCTACCCCCGCCACAGCGGACAATCGCACCACGCTGACAGCGATGGGCGGCGTAAAGGCGGTGCTGGGCAGCATGGTGGTGCACGGAGGAGACGCCAGGGTGCAGCTGCTCGGCTGCTGGGCAATTTCAACCTTGAAACGACACAATCGTGCGGCTTTCATTGATTTATGCTCCCTTGCGTCCGCTCCCGTGACAACATGGGGGGGCGTGTGCGGGAGCTAGGCTATTTCAATTCTTGAATGACACAGTCATGTGTCTCTGATCAACTGTGAGACGCAGTGGCACACACGCACACACACACACACACGCACACACCACACACACACGCACACGCACACACACACACACACACACACACACCGAGAGACACATGCGCGCAGACGCACACACCCAGACACAGTGTGACAACACAAGCCACGCATTACTTCCTAGACGGTAATCATCTATCCCACAACACGGTAACATACTTGCAGCCGTCGCCAAGGACGAGTTCAGAGACAACGGCGGGCGTGAGATTGCTATGGCTGCCCTGGAGAGACACGGGGGCGACCCTGAGGTGAAGAGCGCCGCACGTCGGCTGCTGCAGAGTGGGCGGGGCAGGGAGTGGCCAGCACCAAACAAGGTACTGGTTTGCCACCTGTGCTGTTTGCGTGTGAAGGCCTTCTGATCCAATATGCAGTTTGCGTGTGAGTTGACAATCAAAACTGGTCGTTCCTCCCCCCCACCCCCCCTCCAAAGGCTTTGTGCTTATGCAGTGTGAAGGTGTTGTGAACTTGACCTTGTGCTGTCTGTGTGCCTTGCTGGCGTCAACGCCGACCGGTGGAGCCGTGCTGTGGCTTTCACGCACCCTTGATTCGAGTCACCCTGCGTCGCAAGTCCTTACTCAGCGTCACACCTGCTGAACTCAACATTTTTGACAGGCGAAGCTGTACGTGGCAAGGATTGGACTTCCGTTGCTGATTTTGGCGATTACATTATCGTTGATGGCAGTGGTCGTTAGCACTGGCCGTGGAGTGCCTCGTCGGGTATGTCGGCTGTTTTTTCCCATTCGTTCTCATTGATATTGGGGTTGGGCGAGAGGGAAGGAGGCGATGTGAGGAAGCAGAGTGAGTGAGTGTGTGGGTGAGCGTGAGCGTGAGTGCGAGTGTGAGTGAGTGCGTGAGTGAGTGTGAGTTTGAGTGGGTGTGCGAGCGTGAGTGCGAGTGCGACTGTGAGTGTGAGTGGCTGTGCGAGTGTGAGTGCGAGTGTGTCTGCGAGTGTGAGTGCGCGTGAGAGTGGCGTGTGAGTGCGAGTGTGAGTGCGAGTGTGAGTGTGAGTGGGTGTGGGAGCGTGAGTGTGAGTGGGTGTGAGCATGAGTGTGAGCGTGAGTGGGTGTGGGAGCGTGAGTGTGAGTGAGATTGCGAGTGAGTGAGGTTAGCCGCGGGTCTGTCGGCTCATTGTTGTAGTGGGTAACCTTGATTTTGCGACCTCTGTCCCATTTGAGGGCATGAGCCTAGGGACTGTTGGCATGATGCCATGCAACTTGTCTGAAATATTTGACCTTGTTTCTGGACTGAAGTCGTGTGAGAGATTGCTCTAGCTACCAAGGAACTGCGTAGTAGCCACAGAGAGCAGACGCAGAGTGTCCCCACCCTCACCCAAGTTCGCAGTGGTTGCGGCGGTTACCAAAGCAAACAGAGGCTGCACTGTGGAGCTTTCTGGCAATCTTGTTCGTTCTGATGGCCAAACGGGTTCGTTCTGTCTATTTTGCTTGGGTGTGGGCATTGAGCATGAGACCCGTCTGACCATCGGTTTTCGCAGGCGTTTAAGTGACGGCAGCCAGGTGTCCGTGCATTGTGAATAACAACACATCTTCTTGGAATCACTGGGTGTCTCGTGCGATACTCAGAACGTGTCCGTTCAGACTTCGTTGCTAAGAGTGACTTGGCGCGCAGATTGTTAGGGCTCTGGCATTTGCGACTGCGAGGCAAGAGGAATCGTCCGGATTTGGTCATTTCAGCGCAATTTAACCCGCCTTCCAGAAACCAGGAGAGCAAAAATCGCCAAGCCCAGGCGGCGCATAGTTGAAGCAATGGGAAGTGCCAAAAAAGCCAGGGCCGCCCGCTGGAGGGCCGTGGCGATTGGACGCCAGTTTCTCAATAGAGCAAACAAAAACCTGCGATGTCGTGAGCACTCAGACCTGGGGCAACGGTGTCGCACTTAAAAAAGGAGGCTGTGACAGTGGGGGCAGGCGAGGGTTTCGCCGCGCTCGCTCCCTGCGGAAGTCAGGACCAAAACCCCGTAACCTCAAGCACACCTTTTTCTGGGCGACAGCCATCTGGAGGAGGCGGGGCAAGCCTACCGTCAAAACAGTCTTAGCAATTTTTTCCTTTGCGGAGGCCGTGGTGTGTCCTGGCGGTCGTGTAACAACCTGCTTCCGAAGAAGCTCCTCGATAACCTGAAGCCGCTTCTCGATTTGATGTGGCCGACTTGCAGGCACAAAATACGTTCCGGGAGAAAGCACCACCTGACCATTTTGGACCTCCATTTTTTTGAGTTGGCAATCTCGGACACAAGTGTCGTGCGTGCCAAAGGTCTCGGAGATATCCGAAATGAGAAACCGTGCAAGCCCGTCGTCTCCACAGGGAACACAAATTCGAATCGCACATTCCATAACGTTTGTCTCTGGTCGAACAACTTCGTGTGTCGAACACAGCACGACTGTCATTGCGGTGATCTGCGAAAGCTCCTGTACCCGCGTTTGCCTTTCCTAGCTTCCTGGCGATTTCCTGCAGCTCGAAGTTCTCGGAATGACTGAAGACAACCGATGAGGTTCTTGATCCAAAAATATCTTCACTCGCCGACATGCAGTGTTATCATGTTATCATGGAAAATTGGAAATACACCATGTTATCAAGACCATTATATATTATAATTTCCTCTCTTTTTGGTGGGGCTTCTTCAGACTTCCGCTGACAAAGCAATAATGGCTTGGCACGTTCTGGCACTCATTGTTCTTTTCTGTCTCACATGTGTTGTATCCGGGGGAAGTGAATCGCGTCAAGCTACACGCGCTTTGACGCAGCAGCAGCAGACATTGGTTCGACTTTTTGAGGAGCTCGGCGGACCGCAGTGGATAAATTCAGGGGGTTGGAACACAAACCGTCCTGTGTGCGAGTGGTTCGGCATCCGGTGCCGTGGTGGGACAATAACAGGACTCTCCCTGAGCAACAATAACTTGAAAGGGACTCTATCAGCAGAAATTGGGTCGTTGAGCCACCTAGAAGAACTTGAGTTAAGCGTGAATTTGCTGTCTGGGACGCTTCCTTCAGAACTAGGTTCTTTCGTGAATGTCACCTATCTGGACACAGGCGCAAATTTCTTCACTGGAAGCATACCAACAGCGCTTGGTCAGTGCACAAAACTTGTAACACTGTACCTGAGTGGCAACCGGTTGAGTGGAACTCTCCCTACTGAGCTAGCAAAGCTGCAAACGATGACTCGATTGTATCTTGACAACAACAACTTGCGTGGAACGATTCCTACTCAATTCGGGAAGCTTCATCGCATTCAACGCCTTTACGTCTCTCAGAACCCTGCTTTGTCAGGTAATTGCGCGAAGCCTCTGTTTCTGTGCTCATGGGTCTTTTCTATTGCACAGGTACACTGCCAACGAATTTGGGATTGTTGTCCAGCTTAGAGAAACTGTGGGTGAGCTCATCACGTCTCTCTGGGACTATCCCTACTGAGTTCGCCGCGCTCAAGTCCCTTCGTGTGCGTGACTGTTTTTTCTTCTGAGGAGAAGCTCCATTGAATGACGCGCCTCCGGATAACAACACACTGCCATCTTGTGCTTCCATTCAACCCGACGAAAAGTATCCGCTCACACGCGCGCGACACAGCCGTTTTATGAAGGTTTTGGCTTGGACAGAACATGACTTCCGATTTGCAGTCACTTTTTGTTGGCAAATCCTCGCTATCTGGGCCGATCCCATCCTGGATCGGGACATTTAAGGAGCTTACCGAGCTGGACATTTCTGGATCCAGGTGTGAGGACGGTTGTATCACATCGGCCCTGATCGTGTTTTTTTTTTGGCAAACATGCTGTGCTCAGGTGGGACTCGCACAGATGTTTTGACACGTTTCGGTTCACCCTGTGACTGACAGGGCGGTCACGCGTGACTAAGTTTGACCTTTGTTAGTGGTAGCATCTTTTGTTGTGCCTCTTATTGGTGTCAACTTTTTGCATGCAGATTACGCGGGACGCTGCCTAAAAGTATAGGAAATTTGACTCAGCTGGCAACGTTGGACGCTGCCGACTGTTCGCTGTCCGGAACAATCCCGTAAGTATTTCGTGCGGCGTTAGGTTGCTTCTGCAGGGGGGTGGGGTTACAACAAACCGACCCAGCTGGCAGATTCGTCGAATATTTTGAGGAATCTGACGCTTGCACCCACTGCTGCGTCTGACGCTTTGCACCCACTGCTGCGTCGGATTGGCACGCAGACACGCAGAAATGAGCGTGGCGCAGCGTTAGCTCACACTGGGGCTGCGGCACACGCACACACAAGGAGGGAAGGCGGAAGAGGGGGCGAGGTTGCTTTTGAGCGGAACTGGAAGATCATGTTTTTTGAGAACCAAGCCCATGATTCCCTTCATCCATGATCCGTCCCCCTCGCCCCGCCCTTCCACCCCCCCATCTCTCTCGAGAGCTGGGCCTGGAGCTCAAGGGGAAAGGGGCATGAGGAGAGACTGGAGACTGAGGGAGAGGGCGTGCGTGTAGAAATTGAATAAGTGTGCGAGAAGCGTGCGTGGGTGGGTGAAGCGTGCGTGGGTGTGTGTGGTTACCTGGCTCTTTTATTTCCCCCTTTGGCTCTAATATTCCCCCTTCAGGACCGAAGTGGGGTTGATATCTGCTCTTGTCCTGTTGTCGTTCAGATACAACTCATTGTCTGGCACTGTCCCAACACAGGTGCGCAAGGCTGCTCTGATGTCCCTCCCGCTCCTCTGTCTCGACCACTCCCTCTGTCCCTCCCGCTCCTCCGTCCCTCCCTCTCCTCTGTCCCTCCCTCTCCTCTGTCCCTCCCGCTCCTCTGTCCCTCTCGCTCCCGCTGTCCCTCTCGCTCCCTCTGTCCCTCTGTCCCTCTCGCTCCTCTGTCCCTCTGTCCCTCTGTCCCTCCCGCTCCTCTGTCCCTCTCGCTCCCTCTGTCCCTCTGTCCCTCTCGCTCCTCTGTCCCTCTGTCCCTCTCGCTCCTGTCCCTCTGTCCCTCTCGCTCCTCTGTCCCTCTCGCTCCTCTGCCTCTGCCTCTCCCTCTGTCTCTGCCTCT
>QUTJ01031252.1:0-10537 GCA_003573635.1 Goniomonas avonlea | reverse complement strand
CCAAGTCGGGCTGCTCTGATAAGGGGCTCCGCCCCATACAACGACGTTTCACGAAACGTCGTTCTACCTCGCACTAGCAAACGTGGAAAACAGTAAAACTCTCATACAGGTAACTCACTTCACATTCAACTAGACTAGCCGTTGAATGCTACGACGGCAGCGCCCGCTGGAACTCGCCTGTCTCGTCATCGAAGCGACCTTCACCTTTCCACCACGAGTAACACTCGTACTCCGAGTACTGTTACCTCTAACGTGCTAACCCTCTCAGAACGGGACAGCGATGAGGAGTCCATGCGTTCTGTGGAGTCTGGCACCGTGCTGGTATCACCTGCAGGAAAAGTACAGAGAACACAGAGGAAGGAGTTTATCAAGCTTCTTTACTCGGCAGCGATTTTCACAGGAGGATTTCGGGCTTCGAGAGCATTTCGTCTGCTTGTCTAGCGAAATGCTGAGTGAGTTACGTACATACGTGGGACGTGGACACTGGGAGGGTGCCGTCAGGTTTGACGGTCGTGGTGGCCGAGGGGGGTGAACTCTTTGAACATTGACGTGACATGCCTGGCTTGCGTACTGGCATTGATTTACTTGTCATTGAATAAACCTTTCGTTGTGTCGACTCCGCGGGTAGCTAGACCACTAGCGAGGAGTCTCGTTAGTGGCTCTAGTGACCGGAGGTCAGGCCACGGATTTGCATCCGACACTGTGTCTGTGTCGARTTGTTTGTTGTGTTTGTTTGATTGCTGTGCAATGCCTTGCAAACAAAGCACAACGGAGAGAGAGAGGAGTGGGAGTGACGTCAGCGAAGGCTTCGCGGCCTAGATCTTTCCCGATCCAGCGTTTTCGCTCGCCATCAGTAAACTGTCCTTTTAGTTTCACACAAAAAGAACCTCGTCCAATTCCGCACTTAGGAACTCGAGTACACACCAAGAAAAGAGACGAACGCGCAGCCACTGCGCGGTCCGGAATTCAAGAGCGTGAAACGGCACGCTGCCGTCCCTCTTGAATTCCAAACCCAATCCACCCCTATCTCGCCAGATAGCCTCCGACTCTACGGTTAGCGAACCGCCAGTGAGCTAGCTTCGCTAGCGCGCTAGCGCGCTAGTCGCTAGTTCGCTACGCGACAACTCGCTTCACATTCCACTAGACAAGCCGTGGAATGCTACGGTGTTACGTGGGACCGTTCGTGCTTAAAATTGAGCTTAAACGTGTGACGTGGGGTGACCGTCAGGTGTGACGGCTCGGTGGTGGTCGAGGGTTTTTTTTCGCTGGACATTGTCGTGACGTGCTTAGTTGTCAGTGCTATCCGCACTGTGGTTGCTTTGCTAGTGTCTTCGGTGTCTCTGCTTGAGAATGAACTACCTATGAACGACCACCTCGTTGCACGACGCTCACCGACACCTCGATAATATCTTCTTCTTTTTCGAGCAACACCAGCATGCATGACGACAAGCAATATCTTAGATGTCCTATCTTGGATTGTTTAAGATGTCTGGTCCGTTGGTGAACAAGCAAACAAGCAAACAACAAACATACCCTACCCGCGGAGCTGAACAACAGAAATTTTTATATTGAAAATTCCTGACATGAGCAAAGCAAGGCATGGCACAGCAAAAGCCCAAGCGTTCGGTTCCGACCACACCCAGTATGACCGCACGCCGTCAACGCACACACACACGGGCGCACTCCCGCTGACGCAGGAGAACGACTTTCACACACAAGCACTCTGTACTCTGGAGCTAACACCAAGCAACCGAGAACCGCAACACGATGCAGTTGCCTCGGTTTTCAAGAGCGCCGGATCGTGCGAGCCGGCCCTCTTGAATCCCCGATTCAAAACCCTATCAGCAGAATATCTTTCTGCTGAACCGTCATCAGCATCAAATCTTTATGCGTTATCAGCACAAAACTCTGTCGTTTCGCACTCAAAAAACGACGTTTTTGCAGCTAGCGCTCGCGTTAGCTGACACGCTAACTCACCTCACATCCAACTAGACAAGCCGTTGGATGCTCGAGACAAAAATTGTAATTTGATGCACCGTTCTTGCCGTTTCAACTTTTTCGCGGCTTGGGCGTTTCAACCTGACAGACAGTTTGGGAGTTTGGAGACTGATGAACCTTGTTCCAGGCCAGTCTGTGCGGATGGTCGTGGCTGCTTTCACTGAGCCAAATGTCCCTGTGAAGCACACATGTGCTCAACCATTAGTATTGCCGCCCACCATGTGGAGGTCTCAAAGAAACGCGGGCAACCATTAAGATTGAGTAGGCGTGTGAGAAACGCGCACTCGACCAGTGCCAATGACCCAAGTTTCTCATCCATGGACACCGTGTCACTCGACCACTTTGCCTGTCCATGTGCAACGTGTATTGATCAGTGACAAGGGTTAAACCTCGAGCAGTAAATCATGGCCGCTAAAATGCCGCGTTTGAGGCTCCGAGTGACAGGCAATTTGGCATATTTGTACATATAGAATGGGGGTTGGCCATGATTTCCTGAGTTGATGAGGCTATCTCACGAGTGAGAAACCTCAGGATCACTGCTCGGGGTTTAACCACTCACGGAGTCATCAATGGGCACGTGTACGTGCTCTAACGCTCGTCCCAGCAATGGAAATCCCATTACATCCAATGACTTGATTCGATACCCTGGATAGAACCCCTGCACGTATTCGCGTGAGCTGGAAACCGGAACAACGTAAAAAGTGTGTTTGCATCGGCACATACAGCTTGTAATGTTGCGCGAACGACAGGACAAGGCAAAGTCTGCGGGCTTTGCCTTCGGGGGAAGTCGAATGCTCCAGTGTGTGGATGAGACTCATACCTTGGAAAAAGTAAAACGAAGAGCAGCGGCGCCCCGTGGGCCGAGGCGACCTTCACCTTCTCCGCTGTCTCCGCTCTCACCCCGAATTCGTCCCGAGGCAGCAGAGTCAGTGCCAATATCAATTGTGTCAACCCGGTTGGCGACTGACCAGTCCGAGGCGGCAGCAAGGTGTGGCACAAAAAGTTGGACCTGATCATGCATCAGTACGCATCTGTATTGTGTTGCTTGATCATTCTCGCGACAAGCTTCTGAAGTTCCAGAACCAAGGGAATCAACAAATAACAGGGCACCTTGCGTTGTGCTGCCGACAGAGCCCTGAGAGTGATCCAGTCGGCGCCGTCGTTGGCCTCCACGACGTACTCCCTGCCGGCAGGTGCGTGAACATGCGCCCATGCTCCTACCACACGGCTGCTACTCCTGCAACGCAGGAGACACGCCACTCTGAACACGAGCACGTGACCACTCCTGCACACGTGACTACTCCCCACTGCTCCTGAAGAGAGGATTCACACCCTGAACAGGGAGTACACAGCTGGTGACATGACGTGAGGGCAGCGGAAGACACTATCCCCCACCGTAGTCTTCCTATTCCATAGGCTAGTGGAGAGACGAGAAGAGAGAGAGAGTTTGGAAATGGGAAACGGGTAAATCGCACTTGGCGGCAAAGCCTCCCTGCCAGGAGACAACAACTTGGCGCAGGACCACCCGCACATCGAACACCATCGTAATCGACACCGCCCCAGGGTGGTCTGCAGAGCGCCAAAACGTTGTGGACTGCCTGGTAAATGGCCTCAGTGTTAGTCAGTCATTGCCGATGATGACACTTGACGTGCGCGTGCGCGTGTGTGAGGGTGTGGTAAAACTATGGGTGTGCTTCTATCGTTCTAAATGTCTGCGTGCTGGGTGCGTGTGGCATGCGAAATGTTCGTGCGGGTCACACAGGCCAAAAAATCGGCCAACAACACAAATAAAGTTCAAGTACCCATCAACGGCGGCTGCAATGGAATGTTCGTGATTGAACTCGGAGCTGGACATGATTTGTGCCCGGGGAAGAAGGGACACTGGTGGTACAGTGTGGACCTGCACAGGGACGGAACGCGTTACGGTAGGAGAGAGGAGACAGAAGTGGGAGGTGGACCTGCACAGGGACGGCACGGGGACAGCGGGAGAGGAGACAGTGGTGGCAGAGTGTCGTGGTGGCAGAGTGTGGACCTGCACAGGGACGGCACAGGGACAGCGGGAGAGGAGACAGTGGTGGCAGAGTGTCGTGGTGGCAGAGTGTCGTGGTGGCAGAGTGTCGTGGGGGCAGAGTGTGGACTGGGACACTTGGCCAGCGCGTGAGGACCGGGGTCACGATTTAAGGTCAATTTGGTTTGGTCCACGGAGAAACTGGAGTGGGGCAAGGGAGACACCTGGCCTCGGCCATGGGCGAGACGGCGGGGGGGTGGACGAGACAGAACTCCAACAGGAGGCCTTTGCACACACGCCTCCTCGTCGTACGGGGCGTTGTATCTGCCAAGCTTAATCAGAACAACCAACTCGAAGGCAAGATAATTCTTTGTGGACTGCTGAGTGGGCAGCAGCAGTGGCCAGAGTGAGAGAATGTGTGGGCAGTGTGAGCGGCCGGTGAGAGGGAGAGGAGGAGTGCTGTGCGGCAGCAAGTGAAGAACATCGCAGACCTGAGGAACTCCAGCACAGCCGAAGGGCCTTGAGCGATGACCTTGACAGGCGGGTTGTCCAAGTTATTTCCTTCGATCAGTAACTCGGCAAGGTGCGGCAGCGTGCCCAAGGC
This sequence comes from Goniomonas avonlea, assembly GCA_003573635.1. Classification (NCBI taxonomy): domain Eukaryota; class Cryptophyceae; order Goniomonadida; family Goniomonadaceae; genus Goniomonas; species Goniomonas avonlea. The sequence goes on along the minus strand of QUTJ01031252.1, from coordinate 5,927 downwards.
AAAGTTGAGACCTTCGAGCTGTAATTCACCTTTCAGTTGCGTATTGTGACGAATGGTTCACGTTGGGTTTTGATGGCAGGTGAATCAAGTTTGCATGCACAAGCGTGAGAGGCGCTTAATTGCACGATGCGCACGGAGGCAACTGACACATGCAGGGCCAGGACTGGGAGACATACACAATTGTGCTGCACTCGGAGTGTCCTGAGGTCTCGGAGCGACAAGGTGAAGGATAGCTGGTGTGACTGGACAATCTTGTTGTGCGCGAGGTCAAGGAGCTTGAGCCGGGTCACCTGCCCCAACGCCTGCAAAATGGTAAAAAATAACATTTGTGTGTGACACCACCCAAACCCTTCCGGCAGGGATAAGGCGGGGACCACGGCGATAATATCACGCGGCAACAATATCATACCACAACAACATCAAGATATCACGCCGCAACAGTCACAAGTCGCGGACCTGCGGCAGCTCATGGATGTGGTTGTGCGGCACGGAAAGCTCTGTAAGCTGGGACAGTGCACCAAGCTCCGGTGGCAAAGTGCGAAGTTTGTTGTGCGCCGCTCGAAACACCTGCAGTGCCTGTACAAGATGTTCTGAGGCTGTGGAGATAAACAAGCAAAGCAACATTAAGATCTCAAGGGCAACACAGTGTGTTCTGCAGGGGGCTGGGCGCCGTCACCTCCAAGATGTGCATTCGCGGATCAAGCGAGGCGATGGAGTTGGAGGACACATCCAAGGTTGCGAGGTGGCGCCTGTGTGTCGAGCGTTCGAGCGGCTCCGGCGGCACAATCCGGAGGCCGCGCCCTACGAGCTCCTGCGCGCACGCTCAACCTCCAGCACACAGGGGATACAGCTATCAACTGGCAGGACGTTGAGCGACTCTGAACACAGAACGAGCATGCGCCAACACCACAACAACGGCAGCTTTCATATTGCCATCTCATCTCGACTACGGTTGTGTGTCTGCTGTTCTCACCAGGACGTGCGAGGTGTCGGCAGCCTCAACCCGACTCCAGTAATCGGCGAGTCCTTCTCCACACGGCACGCGCACCGCTCGAGGAGGGTGAACAAAGTTGTTTTTGTGCAGGTTAAGATATTGAAGATTGGTGCACCTCCCCAAGACCGCGACGGGCATCACTTCGAGCTTGTTGTAACTCACATCCAGGTCCTGTTAGTGCGGCCGGTTGTCAACTCCGTGGCACCGCGAAACCTCAAGGGAGACTGAGGCGAAAGAGGCGCGGGTGCACCAACGCACCTCGAGGAGGGTCAGCACTGCCAACGCCGACGGGAGCTCGACAAGGCGGTTACACGACACACTGAGGGTGCGAAGATTGGTGAGCATTCCAAGACTGTGAGGGGAGCGCTCGGCACCAACAAGCTCCTCGCCCTTACTTGTGATCAACTCCGAAGGCAGGTGGTTTGACTGCGGGCACAAAGTCAGGACACCCTTGCAGAGAGAGCAAGAGGACAGACCAGAGTCTCGACGCCCGCAGCACGCCCAGAGTTCCTGACGAGGCTGAGGCCGTTTGCGCTGGGGGTCCCTTCTCCTCGGGTGCGCCAAGTGTCAAGAGCTGCCCTTGGCGAGACGGGGCACACAGGAGACGCAACAGACGCACGGGCGGCATCCATGGCGTCCTCTCCCGTCTTCCTGTCCCGGCTGCTCCCTGCACTATTCTTACTCTGGTCTGCACTCCTGGAGTCATCAGTGCTGCGGTTGGTGCGACCTGGTTGTGCCTCGGGAGTCAAACTGGGAGTTGGACTGGCGTCACCACTTGCGTTCCGACTGCAGTCCTCCGCCACACTCCGACTCAGTGATTCGCTTGCATACTGGCTCACAGAGCGGCTAGTGTCTTCGTGCCCCGCAGTGCTCAGCAACGACTGCCCTTGGGTCAAACGCGCACCCAAGCCAGCTGCAGTCTCTGTGCCCACGACGCCTTGCACAAGAAACCCCCCCCACTCAACCAATTTGTCCGGGTGAGGAACATCAGCGAACACGCCCTCGAGGCCTTGGCGACTCGCGAGCACTCCGACGTCGCCGTACGTGACGCGCTCGGGCGGCGGCAGGGGGACGAGATCCACAAGACGGTTGTTGTCCAGGAGAAGGGTCTGCGCGGCTGCGTTGTCACAAGCCTGCTCCAGCACCGCCGCAGAACCGCTATGCATCCCCACGGGGCGACAGTTCAACTCGCACACGGCCATAAAACAAAGAGCAGACCTGCAAGTGCGTAAACACAGTGCACTCCCAGGGGACGACGTCCAGGTCAAGTCCCCGCAGGTCGAGGCAGCCGTGCACCTTGCCGTGCAGCAGCCGTCGCTGATAGTCCAGCACAGCCTCCACGCCGCCCGCCCGCACAACCTGCCGCCCAGGTCAAACCGCGACATTCCTTTGGCAACCCACGTTGCTGATCGCTGCCGATACAAAGACATCTATGCGCTCCACGTGCCGCAGCCAAATGTTACAACATCCCAAAATCATGACGCACCTCAGGAATACTTTTCACTGGATTGTGGCGCCAGTCGAGGTGCGTGAGGCAGGAGCTGCACAGCTCCGGGGGCAGCGTGCGCAAATTATTAACTCCCAACCGCAGAGTAGTCAGTCGGGTCAGCAGACCCACTGCTGGAGTGAGAACCTGCCATCGGCTCTGATATCAGGTTCACTCTTGTTCAAGCGAGTATCGGGTACCCTTTTGCGAACATAAAGAGTGACAAAGCAGGCACACGGACCGATGAGCGGATAGGGTGATGGGATGCAGTAGATCATTTAACTGGCTTACTGCCAGCACAACCAACGGGAGAAAACGATTGGTACCTCGAGTCGATTCATTTCGACGGACAAGAGCTTGAGGCAGGGTGCCAACTCTGCAAGGCAGTCCGGTAGCCTTGTCAAGAAATTTCGACTGAGATCCAAAGACTCAAGACAAGAAAGGTTGGCAATGGAGGGTGGGAGAACCTGCGCAAGGGAAGGTGTTGATGAGCAACAGCAAAGTCTGCCATGTGCTCGAACAAGTGCAGCACGATGAACTCCTGAACTGCAACAACACGAAGACTGCCCTATGCGCGAACACAGGAACTGCTCTTGCGTCATTGCCAGTCATTCATTAGCCACCTCCAGTGTCTGGCGTCACTGCGTTGTTGTAGTGGAGTGTTTCATCGTGTTGTTGCACTCTGCAGTCGCTGTGTTCGCGCAGAAGGCAGTCTTTGTGTTCTTGCAGTGTAGTGCCTCATCGTGTTGTTGCAATCTGCACAATGTCATGGCACGAAATTGCATCCAAGGAGTATTCCTGCATGCTATCGCTCAGCGGTGAGGACACTGTCTCAGGCAATCTATCAGACCATGAGGAACAAAACATAAATTCAACTAGAAGGACACACGCACCTTGAGGTGATTGTGGGTAACGCAAAGCGACTGCAAACACCCGTACACCCCCAGCCATGGAGGCAACGAGGACAAAATGTTCCGTTGCAGGTGCAGGCGCACAATGGACGTCGCCTACCATGTCCATCGTGAGTGCAATACCACAGCACTTTGGTCCATTGGATTCGGACAGGACGTTAGAGATACATACTCAGAACAATTACGGCATCTGTGCTCATTCACAAACTCCACTACTGAGGACACTACATGGACTTTTGACATACACGCGACATTCCACAATGTGTGTGTCGTTGGGGCCATTCGCCGTTGACAACATCATCGAATATCAACCATTGACAACAATCGTCGAATACCAGCCATTGCATAAGACTTGGGACTCGCCACCAGTTCCTCAGGTTCACACCCGCAATGGGAAATATGGGTCAGCGCGATGGGAGAAAGGGCGCCGTTACCTGAGCGAGCTCTTGTGGGAGCCACTTGATTCTGTTGTCGTCGAGGTGGACGTCGGTCCAGACGGGCATGGGGTCCATGTCGTACAGACACGACAGCAGCCCTCGCGCCGTCAAAAACACACCTCGCAGACGAATAATACCTGCGACACAAGCGTTTGTCTCTCGCTCCCTCTCCCGCTCTCTCTCTCTCTCTCTGATTCTCTCTCTTTCTCTCTCTCTCTCTCTCTGTAGGTGACACATCTCTCGCTGGTCTTGCAGGTCCGCACCGCTCTCGTTCATCAAACAGAGCGACAGGTGTTTCGGTTGCGTACCTGTCCCAGCTGTGGGATTGTGAAAAAACGGCTGTGTCTTCCCCAAAGCAATGACGGACAGAGGGTCGACCACCCAAGGATTGGAGTCTGCAGACATAATGTGAGCCGCTCAAATCAATTCCTACCTTGCACCTATGAAAGTCGTTGTTCTTTAATCCCAGTAGAACACACGCCAACCCAGTCACTGCGATCAAAGCACCGCGGCACAAAGATAGCACAAGTCAGCGTTTGCGAAAGTCGCACGTTACACGGAAACGACTAGAGCCATAAGGACGGGGACTACAACGTCAGACCGCGACGACAATCGTGTCGGCTATGCTAACGACAGGCGTGCAACGCCGTCACTCCGCACACTCAAGCGATCGCACTGACTGCACTGACCTTGGCCAGGAAAGGGGAGTATTCGGCTGGGTAAGGCAACCAATTGATTCAAGTGAAAGCAGGCAGCTGCAGTGTGGCGGGCGAGGGAGGGCGCACCGGTCACGAATGTCTTGAGGGACCGCAGGTTGGCAAACTCAACAGGAATCCTCCTGAGTTTGTTTCTTGACAAGTTGAGGGAGCGCAGCAAGGTGCACTTCACTCCAATCGACGGCGGAAGGCGCTCCAGCCGGTTGTTCTGAAGCTGTGCAAGGGAATTGTCTGAGATGCACATCGAATTCGATATTGCAGCAAGAACGGGCCGAGAGACCCGTCAAGCGACAGACACACGAAGGGAAAAAATCAATTCAAGTTAGCAAGACGAGCAGGAGGTGGAGTGCGAGAAGGGGTTGAGGATATCAAACGACAAGGCAAAGGAGGGAGCCTCCAACGGACGTGCCTCAACGGCAGTTAGTCCACTCAACTGCGCGAAGACATTGGGAAGTGAGGAGAGAAGGTTCCCGTCCAGACGAAGCTCTTTGAGTGCAACGCCGAGCTCCAGGACCTGAGAGGCAAGAGGTTGGTTGTCCTTGAGGTGCAAGAGGGGTGCAAGAGGAGAGGGGTGCAAAAGGGGTGCAAGAGTGGCGCAAGAGGTGCGCATTGTCGCGGTGGTGTGGTGTGGAGTGCGGCGACGGAGTGTGCGCGGGGGGTCACGAACCTCAGGGGGAAAGACCTTGAGCAGGCACTTGGACAGCTTTAACTGATGCGAAGCGCGAGCGTGGTAGAGCTGGCCGAGGTACGCCATCACAGGCTCTGCGTCATCACCTCGCCGAACCACTGTGTTGTGCCATCACACTCGCAGCATGCAAGCATTGCAGGGCACGTGGCAGCTTTTAAAAGAGAAAAAGAGTTCCGGCGACGAGTCAAAGCTGAAAAGAATTGGGGAAGAGTTGCAGAAGGGTTGGGGAACGGAGAAGACTGGGAAAACATTGAGCAGAGTTGACTGCGGGACCGAAAGACGGCAGCGAGCCAGAGAGACGCACCCTCTGGAGGTGGCGACCACAGCTGCGGTGGCTTGCCAAGACTCAAATCAGAAATTCGGGAGTGTGCTCCAACCTCCGGTGGCAACCTTGACGGGTGTGAGACTGCGAGGGCCGGCGCCACAAAGGAAGACCAACACCTCCTCGGCTCATGTGCTCTGACCAAGGCAGGAGACACGAAGGTCACGGACACGGAGACACAATGGTGTGAGGGATTGGGAGGCCAGGGAGATGTGAGGGGGTTGTGAGGGGTTGGGAGGCCAGGATGTGTGAGGGGTTGTGTGGAGACAGGGAGAGGTGAGGGGTGTGTGAGGAGACAGGGAGAGGTGAGGGGGTTGTGAGAGGGAGACACGGACCGTGTGAGGGGGTTGCGAGGAGAAGCAGAGGTGCGAAG